>JZLH01S0290236.1:22855-30034 GCA_001188425.1 Eucidaris tribuloides
GCCCTAGCGACTAATTGTCCTGGGGCTAATTGTCCTGGGGTAATTGTGTTTGAAGGGCAATTGTCCTAGGAGTGATTATCCGGGGTAATTGTCCTGGGGTAAATGTCTTAGGAGTAATTGTCCTGGAAGTAATTGTCCAGGCGGTAATTGTCCTATGGAGTAATTGTCAAGTGGCTAATTGTTCAGGGGTAATTGTCCATGGGTAATTGTCCTAGGGTAATTGTTTTTGAAGGGTAATTGTCCTAGGAGTAGTTGTCCGGGGTAATTCTCCTGGGGTCATTGTGTTTGAAGGGTAATTGTCCTAGGAGTAATTGTCCGGGGGTAATTGTCCTAGGGAGTAGTTGTCCTGGGACTAATTGTCCAGTGGTAATTGTTGTGGGGTAATTGTATTTGAAGGGTAATTGTAAGGGGTTAGATGTCCTAGAATCAATCAGAAAATTTTGTAGGCATACATACTAGTATATAGTACATACTTATGGACCTAACTTAAATACCCTCTACTTGTTTGCTATCCTAAAATCGATTGTACATTGTACTCATTTCAGGAAAGGGGGACGTAGTTTTGTAAACAGAATTGAATATCACTATTTTTCACCCAGGGGGGAACTATGTTTTCACGTCCGCGTTAAAAACCTTACAATATACAAAATATTTATTCATCAATGCGATAGCTTTATTACCAGACCAATCGATCGATGTCATCATAACAGGTGTTCATGTCTAGACTCGAGGAAAAACGTCATTAAAATTCAGCTCACAGCGCTTATATAATTATATCTTTTTTCATTATGTGGACGAAAACACGTAACTTGATATATTTTTACGATATTCATATTGCACTGTTATACAGACAGGTAAATAACCCCGTGCTTACCAAGTTGAAATGGAATCGAAAATTTTCCTAAAAGGTGTATTTCACGTAAAAAGTTGGTTGATTATAGTCTTGGATGAGCGCCTTTAGGCACCCTCTCACGACCTTACCCTCCCTGATCATCCGACCATATCACAGGTGTGCACCACCTCCACCCCTGGGGTGTATATTCTGAGCCCGGCTGCCACAGAGGTCTCAAGCCAATTTTGCTTCCAACGGGATTTCTCGTCCTCTCAGCAGTAGACCAGTTACTGGTCGTTTTTTATCGTATCATTATTTCCCTCCAATCGCGCACTCATACACTTTACCATATACTACACGCTGATCGCGCTGGCCCCACTAATCTGTCCGCCCGCCGATTAAGGCTGCGCGTCCGTACGTGCTTAATTCGTGTGTATGATTATGATGTAGCATTGCTGGCTCTGATGTGTGAGCTCAGCGGCGCACACGTACACGAATATCACATAGAGAGCAGTCCAGGCAGTGGACTTTATCAGCAGTGGATCCAGGAATACCCAATAGGTGGGGTCGTGCAGGCTGGTACGGCAACAAAAAAATGAAAAAGGTTGGTATGACATAAAAAGTAAAGTGTCTGTCTTTGCCCATTTTACTTCAGGTCAACAATTAACATAAAGGGAAGAGTGGCCGATTCACCCATGGATACTTACGGGACTCGAGGGAAAAGTATGACATTTGGGATTTGTTCCCAGTTCATATTTATGCTCTCAAAATTCCTAAGATTGTAATAGATTGCGATCAGGGACCAGTTTAAAATAGAATTTAGATTTTTAATCTAATAGAATTAAAATCCAATCTCATTCGATTTAAATTTCCAATTTAAATCTAAATTGGTCCCTAACGAGAATCCGGCATTAGATTGCTTTCAATCTAAGAAATTTAGAAGAGCTACAACACTAGAGAAGTAAGCTAGAAGGAATAATGGGAAATATCCCTTCTTCCAAAAATATATTTTGGCCATCAAATCTCAATAATGGTTGAATGTATCGTACGTCATGAACCTTCATTGAGCAAGTTGAGCTTTTTTATTTACGCGTTGTGATATTTTATCATCAGATTTTCTCGCCAATTCTCACGCAGTGGCCAAACGTGTAAAATAGACAAAAAAAGACCGATTTAACCGGACATGGCCTTTCCAAACCCATGCCGAACCAACGTTTGTACGTGACCTAATTCCAACCGTTACATTAGATTTAATAGACAGAAACGTACCGGAATGTAAGTCAAATGTCGATTATATTACAGCTAATTGTGACCCTCAGTAACCTATGGTCTTCTCTCACAAATATACGTGATGTGTTCGGAGTAATTCCCTTGAGACAGTTCATGGTATGAATTACTCGAACATAGGGAGACGGTCGGAGTATATTTTGAATGTCTCGTGTATCCTCATGACGTGAACAGAATTCAAAAGTAGCATATTACTATTTTTCCTCGGCCCGGTGAGAATCGTAACCATGCAGATTGATAGAATAATGAAAATATGCTGAACGCGAATGGTTCCCCAAAGACCCGATTTCGAAAATTAATTTTATTTCATTTATTTTATTTGAAGTGCCACCATCTGATAAACAAAATACTTGTTTTCTTTAACGACAAATGTTCAATATGGTCTTTTCTATCTATCAATCAATAAGAAATAATAAAATTTGGCTAAATAGAGAAGTAAATGAAGTAATTTTATCTTATTCCAACAAAAGCTTGATTGTTTTTACCATGGAAGAATTTTTTTATTTTACTTAACTGATCGCAGCAATGAATTAGCTGCTTGACATTGACTTGATGACTTCTATCTTTGAGGTACTTTTCATCAGCTTCCCTGATGATGGTTTTATCCGTCCAAACTTGGGAAAGGGTTTACATAGGTTTGCCTTTTCATCCTTGCCAAATGATAGTCTCTGCTTTAAAGACTGAATGAAAAGTAATTATGTAATATCTTGAATTCTGCGTTTGATGGTGACAGGATCAACATTTATGACAATCAAGAGAATCTAAACTATTAATCTTAGTTTGAAAAATTATTTAAATACCTCTCATTACGAATGCAATTTAGACACAGTCCAAGGTACGTTCCTAATTGTCAATACATTGACCCAATTGTGACCAAGCTATTCAAGGTTATTGTTCTATATCATCATTTTCAGATATCCATTAGTCCCGTCGTCTGGATCCAGCAACTATCCAATATATACAAGAAAGTCATGTTCTACGATAGCTCATGCTTTTATACGTTCTGATGACAGAGTTACAGTGTAACCGAAACAAGCAGCAAGGAGTTAGAGTATGTCAAAAATGTCTAAGGTAATGTTGAAGGCATCTGCTAGGTATTGAGGAAGTTGTGGGACAATAATGAGCAAATGGAAAGTTTTAAAGAGAGTGTTAAACGCATAATGCATAGACACACGAAGCAAAAAGTGGAAACCGAATCAAGTATTTTGATAGTCCAGTCAATTTCTCAAACTTTTATCGGAGCAAAGAAGACTTGACGTGAAGTATAATATATATCTAACCCCGGAAGAAGTTTCACTTGCTGTAGCGCTCCCGATTGACGCCTCCCACTTTCAGATTCTGCAACGATGGGGACAGCGACAGTCTGGTACTGCAATCTTGTATAACACAAACACACATCATATTCTGAACTGTTTGCATAACATTTAAATAGGGACGGTACACTGAGACACCAATAGTAGCTTAATCACATCTGGCACTTGTAAGCTCATGTGAATCTGTGGAATAATAATGCACTGGAAGTGAATGTTACTCCACCGGCCACACATGCTCGAAATACCACTCAAACATTCTTCCCACTAACGCCGTTCTGACATGTTATAACGATACAAAAAGAAAGAAATTGTCATATTTAATAACCGTATAGCCGTTTGACCAAACATATAAAAAGTCACTGCCTTAAACAGAACAACTATGCTGCCAGCTTCTTAAAGAGTGAACACAACAGGTTTCAAGTGTCAGCTTTGTGCTTTGAGTGGTCTAGGGCTCATTCAAGAGAAAACAAGGAAATTTTCATGAACTTGAAAAATGTGGCCTGTAGACAACTAAAAGAAGGTGTACAATGAATTATATCACAGGCTTTAGTTAATATATCTATCTACAACATCACCAAAATGAACCAACTGGAATATCTGGAACGTTTTTCTTTACTACTCATGATTTTTGTGTGGACAGGAGGCAGGGAGGGGAGGGGGGGGGAAGGATGAGGGGCGGCACAATATATTCATAGTTTGCTTTTTTTTTTCTTTCTTTTAGTAACAAAAAACGACTTACTGATGTAAACTCGTTATGACAATGAAAAGAATAATGAATTTTGTATTTAAACTTCAACTATTCAAATAATACAAATCTCTAGTACACTGGACTATTTCTAACTCTCAGCTCATGTTATTTTTTTGTTGACGGGTGGGGGTGTAGGGCGGCAAATATACCAATTACGTTATCTTATTCTTGCCTTTTACTACTACATGATGTAAAACTCGTTAGTTACATAATGATTATTGTATTTCAGCCTTTCAACACTAAAAGTACACTTCAATTAACATTGGAAAGACACCCATTCACTCACGATCACAGATCACACAACACAACAACACAACACACACACAACACACACACACACACACACACACACAACAACACCACACAACACGACACACACACACACACAATACACACACCTCACACACAGCATCCCACACGCACATGACACACACACATCATCTCAAACAAACAACACACACCATACATACATACATGCATACATCACCAATATATATAACACATAATATACACATATATACTCATACATAGACAGTACACCATAAACAGAAACCATTTTACACAAAACTTACATATCTCACACACACATACGTAAACACACCACAACATCACACACGCTATTGTACACATACGACCAAAGCACAAATAAAAGACTTGAAGTTTCACGAAAATTTGTGTAGATAAATGTAATCTAAACTGATATATCAATTAGTGTTAATGATTGTGCAAATGTAATTTTATATGAATACATTAGGTCCATTCGTTTTTAGCTCTACATTCAATGTATAAGTTCCTTTGACATGTGTTTTTATATATCGTGTTTTCTGTAAATTTCTATTCCGTTGTATTTTTCTTATCGTAACTTCCTGCAATAAATCTACTATTTCTGTATATTATTATTTTTACCACTGCCAATGACTCAAGCATTTGAAGGAATATTTATTACTTCAACTCTGTCATGGTCCTGGGTTCAATTATAACATCCTTTTAATAGATTTGTCACTGTAACTGTTTCCGGTACTTGTTGATGCAATAAAGAGATTATATATGTCAGAATCACGGCCTTTTTAATATTAAATTCAATTTATCAAATATCATAAACATGTAACAGTCAGGGGAACAGTAAGTTTAAGCTCAGACATACCATGACAATAGAATGTCAGTAAAAGCATAAAGTGCAGGATATAAATACGCCCTTAAATACTTTGCACGCATAATTTCGATTGTGCACGAAGTTGTAAAGCTACAGATGATGGTGGGCCGTCGTATCATTCTATGCAATCTACGCTGCAGCTCGCACGCACTAAGATGGAACACGCGCTTGGATTATGTAATTGATCGCACGCTGTAACTGAATGATTTCATCGTGGTTGCGTGCCTGTCTGCGGTGAGTCATTGCGTAATTTTTGCGTGTGAGTTGTTGCGTATGCGATACAGATGTGGCGTGCGTATGGTGTGTCAATTGTGACCGATAACATCATACGTACAACGCTCCATCTACAAATGAATTGACTCGCTCGCGATAACGCGTACTGTTACTTTTCATGTAGCTCGTGTCGTCAGCTAGAATGTGATAGTAGAGGGTTGACCAAGTCCATACATGCCGCTACGCTAACAGCGACACTTCCACACACACATACATGCTACACACACCACACACACACAATACACACACACACACACACCACACACACACACACACACACACATAACACACCCTCACACACCGACACAGCGACATGACACACACAAACCCCCCCACCCCATAACAACAAATACATCCATATACACCAGGACGCTACACAGACAAGACATAACACAACATATACACATGCAGACCACACACGCATATAGACACATGCAAACACACCATCCATGTGCGCAGATACCTAACACCACCAGTACAATTTGTCGCGTCGAAGTCGTCACTTAGATGTTGAAAGTAGAGGGTTGACGTCAAGTCATACAGCTACCCTACAAGACACACACAATCCCACACCACAACACACCACACATATATATATATATATATATATATATATATATATATAATATATAAATACACACAGCAAACACAACAACAACACACACACACACAATGCAGACACAACACGCAGTTACACACACCACACTCACACCAAGCAGCACACATATAAACGTAACCACACAACGAAAAACACATGCACACCAGACACATCAACGCACAACAGGGCCGGCAAACGCATACATACAGCGTGCAGACACATACCACGCCAGTAAAACCATCACACCACTCACACAAAACAAATACTGCATACATGTATTTCAGTCTCACTTTAATACAGATATAAATAATGATACAATATGAAAGATATGACAAGCAGCTATATAATACATATATTAAAAGAAAGATAGATACGTGGATAGATAATAATAGAAAAATAAGTAGGAAATTATGGAGTTTTGTAGTAGCGTGCATTTAAATGTAACATCCACCGGCTTAAACAGACGACCAGACGTCTCGCGTGATAATAATGAGAGCTGGGGCGTGTTTTTTACTGCAATCTTGGTCATATTTTAGTAGAAATAAGTTCTTTGGGGATTTTCACTGTTCATTTGTTTGGCCCTCATGAAGGAAACTAAAACGTGCTTTTCTTATAGGTACACTCGGAAACAGTGATCGTAAAATTGACCATTAAATTAATGACTATGTGTCGTCGTGTTATTTGTAGAATTGAACAATATTTTTTTGAGAAATGGGCTGAATTATTGTAAATCGCTTAGTGCTAATTTTCAGCTTTGAAAAACATGAAAATGTCAAATTCTGACATCAGGGATGAAAATGGATCTTCACAAACGATATTAAATGACACTATAAACATTCGTGAAAGCCCATTCACAAAAAAATTCTATTTTCCATACGACAATAAACATCCTTAGAACACAAAACTTACTACACTTATGCTGTCACTTTCACATCGTATAATATGTGAAAATAAAAATCCGCGACATTATAAATT
>JZLH01S0290247.1:19089-30595 GCA_001188425.1 Eucidaris tribuloides
ATTTTTAACAGTGTAATTCTTCAAATTGATAATTTCTTTTTGTAATAATGTTCTCAAACATTTGTAAACCAAACACATACTGGATTATCGCAATTCAAATAATTCACTGCTCGCTGTTGTTGTTTTTTCAATTCAATAAATTCGAATCATCTTGAATCAAACTTGTTTCTTATTAATAGACCTCGAAATCCGGAATTAGTATACGATGAGTTAATTTAAGTCGAACATCCGTTTGAAATGATAAAACTGATTGTAAGTTAGGCTAAGGCCATGTTTTTGTTATTACGCTGATTGTAAAAATTCAAAAGCACGCATCGTTACAATATTGTACGTATAGACTGCCCTGATTAAAATTTTAAGATAAAAACACGAAGTGTGTGTGTGTGGAGTATACGATGTACAGGGTCCCTACCCACTGTCGCCTTTTTACCTTTTTAATCAAATAATTAGGTCGCTTATACTATGAATGAATCTATTTTGAGAAGTAATTATAGTCATTCATAATTGATATACAAACATTCTGTATCTTCGGGGTATTCACATGGTTGTGTTGTTATAACATAATGGTCACAATATACCGCATAATTATACGTTGTCGTTGTGGGTCTGTTTTCTGTGATGTTGTTCAAAATTGGATTAAAATGGTTATAGATGCTGGGGATGATACACAAAGACAGTTTTTGGTACCAAAATCGCATACCTGGGTTTGATATAAATATTACAGAAATATGCTGAGTTCTGCATTATAACGTTATGATGATGATCTGCATTATAAAGTTTTCCCTGAAACGCTAAGCAGCTGTCAGCGTTGATTAGACTTATGCAACTTAAATATGGGTGACGTCAAAAATTAAACATAAAAATAATCTTTAAAATGGTTGCATATGCCTTGCAAACAAAAATGACGACAAATTCTACGAATAATGAGCATGGAACACAGAAGCGTTCTCTCTACACTGTACCCGGTGTCAATGGTGCGGAACCGGGGTTCGCGGTTTAGTGTTTAATTTATGCAAACGACATGTAATTTTAACAAATTACTCTCTTGTCGTCCTCCGTTAGACGTGTCAAAAAGTCATCTAAGCCGAGCAGCCACCATGGGCAACAAATTATTGTCTGTACGATAAAAAAAAACCTTCGACGAGCCGAATATAAGATAACAAACTGGTCTTAATAGGGTGGCAATATGCTTTACTTGCAGTAGACTGGACACCATGAAAAAGTACATTATATGATCATGTCCGTGATCCCGGACTATGATAGGCATCATCCGACTCTTGAATAGTCGGAGGAATAATTAGCTTTCCGCAAATTTACTCTGTGCGATAGAGAGAGTGAAAAAACGAGGACTGAAATACATTGCACATTTTGCTTGACGAGTTAAATTATTATTGGGTTCCATTGTGCGTGTGTATATTTCGATCGGTGTGTAATATCATAGCAGGATCTAGCCGAGCTAAGGGTTGATCGTCTAATTTACCGCCAGTACTCACGGCTCGGTGCGTTCAGATAGGCAGGTCCCGTACGCGACTGCTGGAAATGGTTACTGCGCGCCTCGATACGGCCACACAGGCGTGAAAAATGAAAGCACTGAAGTAGAACACGCCGACCCTCACGTCAGTTCATTTTTCAGTCGAATCATTTTGGGGTTTGTTCTTTTTATATTACTACAATTCTAATTACGATATATCAGCTCATTTTTTTTCCTTTTTCGTCAAAACGACAGACGGTTTTCGGAACGACTTGCCTTCGGGATCTTGAGATGCGCTCCTCGCATAAATTTATCCTGTTGGTTCTGTCAAATTCGGTAATTTACATTAGACGTTTAGGTTTTTAAAAGATTAAGAATATACGGAGATAAATATCAAAATTAACTAATTAGTATTCCCTTTTTGTCAATTCGTGTCGTGAATGATAAAGAAGCTGCGAAAGATAAGTAATAAACACCGATAATTGGAGGGGCACAACGAAACTGCTCGGCTTTATCTAATTAATTACAAATTTCAGTGAAATTTGTCTGGCAGTATGGCGAATACCAGCTGCACAGCCTTTGTGCTTTAAGTGCGTCAGCATTTTGACTAATCATAATTTCAGTGTCACAATACGTTTTATACGGCAAAATATTACTGTTGTGTATTCTCATGGCAAGCGATTATTTTATTCCAATCATTCAAAATGATCAAGCTCTTTAATCCGAGACAACCACACTATAATGTTGACGTTTGTTGCTTTTTTTCTAGTTTTTATTGTCGTAAACAATGTGTAGTTATACGACAGTAAAATGTACAAATGTAATATTTGAGACATGCTTTAATTGCCGTTACGCAATGGGCTGCAAAAGGTTGTGATCTGGCTGATATTCACAAGAGTTATGTTTTGTTTCGTGTCAGTTTGATTCCTCTGTTATCCACAGTCGGGAGAGAATAGAACAGTGCTCTCCTTGACTTAAAGACTCAAGTTAAAAGTGTAGAGCTTCAATAAAAAAAGTCAAACTTTGATATCTGAGCTACATGATATCACTTAAAGGAACAAATAAATATCACAGAATACAACAATTCGGAAAGTTTCCACTGGCAAGATATGCATGAGTAAACATCACCCTTGGAATTACCCCTGGAGTGGAGTATAAAATATAAGATATACACACAGTAGTCTATGGGAGAAAATGGGTGGAAATCCGGTCAACCTGAATAACCGTAGATTTTCACTTTTTTTTAAGCATTAAATAATAATTTTGAAATACATTTTTTCAAGGCTTTATTTATAAACACTTAGAGCATGGCGGATTATGTAGGCCTATAGCTAACATTTTTTTTTAAACTGTGGCCATTGTTGACTTTGTCTTTAAATGATGAAAACGGGCATCAGATTTTCCCAAAATGTGCTACAAAAACGGTGGTGTTAAATTCCTCACCGGTAATGTGGGCACTGTGGGCAGGGGCTTCGATCCATTTAGTGGGGGGGGGGGGGAGGGGGAGAGAAAAATGTCAACAAATTTTCGGCGCGCTCCGCACACCAAATCGCAATATAGAATTTTACGCGCAAAGCTCGCCGAAAAATTGAAAATTGTGTATGTTAAGCAGTATTTTCATGTTAAGTTTAATGGTTTTGCAAAAGTGTCTTGCACTCTTTTTAAACGTATCCTTGCATTAGACATTTTTTAAAAGTTGTCAAAATTATTGGGAGGGGGCAAATCCATAAGTCCACCAATATTTTTATTGCCGTGGCGACTGCCCCCTTGCCCCACCTCCCATCGACGCCCCTGACTGTGGATGTTATGTAAACACCAAACGAATTACCTCAAACACTAAGGGTTATCATAACACCAAGGGTGTTGAAATAAACACTTTCCTTCGGACAACAACCATAATAGGTGTTAAATCTAAAACCCCAGATTTTTGTAGTGTATAGAGTTTTAAGGTGTTGTTATTATAAAATAAAGCAATCACATTGCTATATCCGCATGCAGTTTTATACACAATGTCGTAGCTTCAATCAATATTTGTCTGTATTTTAACACAAATTCTCTGATTATTTTCAGAAAAATAACACTCTTTTATGATCGAATTGCGTCCGAACAGTTGACATTTAAACGTGAACTGACGAAGAAAACTTTCACATTTAAAAAATTTAGACTTTGAGAGGTAATAAAAGTGGATTAACCCACATAGTTACAATTTCATGACAAAAAGGTTTGACATTTGCGAAGTCTACAGGTGGAGAAAGGCAATGTTTTCTTTGACTGGATATAGATGGCATTTAAGTACATTCCTGATAATGCCAAATTTATCAGAAGACGCATGCACGTTGAAATTATTCTGCACTACAATGCTTCTATCTCATTTCGAGCCAAAACGTCAGTCAGCTCATTGTACCTCTCATAAGGCTAGTATTAATGGCTGTACTATACTGTATGCGCTTATCGTTTGATTGTTACATCCACCTAAGAGTCATCACAAACTACACGATCGGGTTACGATCCGATTTCGGAACTTAAAATGGAATAGTGTTTGATATAAACATTTCAAAACATCACAGATTGTTTATTAAGGTTCTGAATCGTCATACAGATAGTAAAATCGAAAATATGGCCCGTTTTCAGCTCTCTAGTCGGAGGAAAAGCCAAATCGGCACCGAATCATAGTGAAGTGAAAAAAGTGCTACAATTATCTACAATTTGAAAATAATTTGGCCCTTTCTCAGCGCACCGAATCCCATTGTACGTATTCATATTGTCGTTTAGAACCCAAATCAAATAAGTTTTATTTGTTAAAATGCCCATATTAAATGCTTCTGAGATTTATTGGCAAAATAGTATCGTGGCTATTCGTGTTGTGTGCAGTGACTCTGAGAGGTACAACTCTTGGCAATGCAACACATTGTACCCTTAAGCATCCTTAACCCTTATCCCACCGCCCATTAACCCACCAGCGAAACATTAGTTTGAAGTTTTCAAAATAAATAGGCAGTTTAGACCAATCAAATGTTCAAAATTGTGCATATTTCCATGGATACATACATTGGATGATTTTTTTTTTGTGTAGTAAACTTGAAGGAAAATATACATTGAGGGCAAATTCAACTTACAAATGATGAACTTATGTACAGTGTTATGATATAAGTATATGGAGTAAACTCGCTGTGGCGGCCCAGCGTTTGTTGATGAAGCGAGTAAGAGACAAAAATGCTGTTCAACGTTTAAAATTTGAAAAATCTGAGTTACATGGCCCTACATGTCATGATAGCAATATCTCTATGTGTGGTGTAAAAAATGAAGCCCTGGAAAAAGTTGCACTTCAAAACGATCAATTACTGCTTTGAAAAAGGGTAAATTCATGAGTGAAGAGTTTACCCTTATGCACTGTACTGTAGTTTTAGAATAAACTATCCGCTGAATGTTTGTTACCAATGTGATATTAATTCAGGAACATTTTGATATTACCAGAATAATTTTCAAAACTATTGATTGTTTATTTACCCATTTGCACGTATTTGTGTAAACCGAAAATCAAAGTTCTATATTTTGCTTTTTTATTAAGACGAGTGTTCACCATGTAAAATGATGTTATGATTAAAGTAAAAATACGCATTGAGGGTTCTCATGTGCAAGGGTGTATGTGTAAAATCTTTTAGGCGCCACCCTTTACTACTGTTTCGTTATGACCAATGTTTAAATCATTTCTAATTATTACTGAATAACTGCGCTGCTCTGTTCTAACTATTGAAATTATTGTACAGTTTGTGTCTGTGTCGTTTATTTATGTGTTTTGAAAAACTAGAAATTTTTCTCAAACTGCAGATGTAAATTGTTGTCCTTGAAGGATAGTTATATTACTGTTATTAAAATAATGATAGATTCTGAAAACAGAAAGGCGTGAGCTGTGGTCATTTTTGCCATAACGTGTCTGCTAAAATAAAGCAACAACAATAACTGGTACTTTCTGCTATACTTTACTATTACTGCTACTACTATACTACACTACTATCTACTTACTACTACTACTCCTATTATTATTACTTACTACTACTATGCATACTACCCTATACTACTATACTACTACTACTATATACTATACTAAACTCTACTACTACTATTACCACTAGTACATCTACTACTACTACTTTACCATTAGTACTCTACTTTATTTATTTCTACTTCTGTTACGTTACTACTACTGTTCCACTGCTGGACTCTTTTTACTGCTACTTTTCTTAATACTCACTATTACTATACTACTACTACTACTCTGATACTGCAATTTCCTTAGTACATTATTTCTATTATTTCTACTTCTGTTACCGTTACTACTACTGTTTCACTGCTGTTACTCTACTTTATTGCTACTTTTCTTAATACTGCTATTACTATTACTACTACTACTACTACTACTACTTCTACTACTACTACTACTTTTTATTCTACTACTCCTTTTCCTGCTGTTGATAAACTTTATTTTCTACTCACGCATACTGCATTTACTGCTTTTCATTTTACTCTCGGCTTAGCAGCTCATTACTCCCATCATTATCACTACCATCATCTCCAAAATACATAAGTGGTATCACCGTAGAACGCCGTACTGAAACCTGTGTGGTAAATACTGACTATACCAAATAGTGTTGCCATCATGGTGACATGAGATATCATGTTCAGAATGCATTGAGATGTGTGTGTGTGTGTGTGTGTGTGTGTGTGTGTGTGCCTGTCTGTCTGTCTGTGTCTGTTTATGCGTATATAAGCGCGTGTTTGTGTGTATCCATATGAATGTACTTGTACTGCTTGTTGATTATCAGTGGGAAAGTTTTTTGTTTGTTTGAGTTTATATTCTTATGAATAAATACTAACTTACTTTTACGTTTACATAATAACATGATACTTAATAACAATTATGAAGGACTTTAATGTTGTCATTAAACGACAAATACATTTTAGCGTACGTAAGACAGTGTTTGCATAATATGACATATTGCATTTTGTTTAATTATACACAAGAAAGACTGTCATCGTAAGCATGTTAAGCATGTTTTCGTGAATGACAGGCTATAACTTTTATAACTTTACGTAAGAACTTTACGTGCAGAATTGGGTATGTCAATCAATGAATCAATCAATTATGTCAAATATTGACGGTTTATGCGATGGATCTAAATGCCATTTCAAGGAAGTTTTTTTTTTTTTGCTTTTGCACCAAACTATTCATGAGGTGAGAAATTGTCTCAGGAGATTCAAACGTGAAATCCGATGTACCAAACTATGAACTTTCTGCAAAGAGCCACTGGTACCTTTAAAATAATATGGCATTAACAACCTTATTAAGCAAAGATAATAATTCGTTTACAATGGACAAGTTTGTTTGATTGTATATTTTTAATGTATATATATACGTACTAGTATGTATTATTCTGAATTTATTATCTTTATCCGTCAGAAATCTAACAATGAAGTCGAGATAAATGCTACAACTACAAAACTACGGATACCATATAAAATTAATTTGCTTAAAATGTGTTCTTGGAAAAGGAGGGTTATACAAACGCAAGAAGGCAGGTATGTATGATTCATTAATTTAGTCCTTAGAAACTCCACATTAGATAAATTGTTGCGAGTTCTCTTTTTTATTACGGGGCACAATTTCAAGGTTCTAGTTTCCTACAACAATACTCGTAATCCCCTTTTCACAAATTCCTAGACAAAGTAGCAACAGTAAAAGTAAGAATTTATCGCAAAGACGTATCATATACGGATATGTGTTCATCATACATGGGGTAATGAATAAAGTCTGTTCTGTATACCTCAGAATTACGTTACAAGATAGAATTGCATTGGTGAACCAACAAATGTAATATCCAACATCATTTTGTTTGTCAGACGGGTCTATGCGTCGGATGAACACTGGACAGAATCAAAATACAGCAAAAACTGAAACCAGGTGACTCATTTTACAAACTACTTCTTTCACATTTTTCTAACTTAAAAAATTCAAACAGCATCCCGAAAACGCTACTTTTTTGGGAGTATTAAATCCGACATTTTAATCAACAAAACTTATAAATCAAACTGGCTACTGTAACTACAGCATTGTGCTATTTTAGAAAGTATACTGTTTACGTGGACATGTATCACTGCAGGCGTTTTTTCTGTTATGCAAATTGTGATTTTGTTCTGATATATTTCGGTGCGCGTTTTGACTGATCATTTCTTATTTTGCCAATTGCTTTCGGGCATTTAAGTAAATAGGGACATCTCCTAGTCGTAAAATTCACACCTGCTCAAATTTTAAACGAGTAGAGATGACGCTGGCACGAGAAAGGTCGGAGAAACCACTGACGCAGATATGAAATTGGAATATATAGCTTTTATGCCCAAAAGACAAACACGTCCTTCAGTTAATACAGAGTCGCCTCATGACGAATAGTCCTTCATTATAAGAAAAAAGAAATACTTAGCGGCTAAAAGATGTGTATACGTGGCGTTATTTACGACGTTATTTATAAACTGGATGGAGCCGTGGCTAAGTGGATGCAACAATAGATTCTCTTTCAATAGGATCCCGGTTCGAATCCGAGCTACGGCGATTGTGTCCTTGGGTAGGGTACATCAGGCTAGTTTCCTCGACCTTCTGATAGCTGCATAGGTCCTATAGAAACGTATCAGCAATCAATGTAGATTAAATTAAATGGAATTTCAATAGATGTTTAATATGTACATGTCAAAGATGTTGAAAAAGAGTGGTACAAATGATTGTCTTGTATTCATTGCTCAGGTCATGTATCGGTTCTTTCTCTACTGAAATCCCAGAAAAATATGAGAAAGTAGTTTCAAATATACATTTCCTCTAATTCACCACCACTACCACCACCACCACCGCAACAACAACAACAGCAACGAGGACGACGACGACGACGACGACGACGACGACTACTACTACTACTACTACTACTACTACTACTACTACTACTACTACTACTACTACTACTACAACTACTACTACAACTACTACCACTATGACGACGACTACTACTACTACTACTACTACTACTACTACTACTACTACTACTACTACTACTACTACTACTACTACTACTACTACTACTATACCACTTCTACTACTAGTACTACTATCACGACTACTATTATCACTACTATGCTACTACTACTACTACTACTACTACTACTACTACTACTACTACTACTACTACTACTACTACTACTACTACTTCTTTTACTATTACTACTATTACCACTACTTTTACTGTTACTACTGCTACTACGTTATGCTTTTATGACAACTACAACTGCTACTGCTACGGCTACTTTAACTACTACTTTTACTTCTTCTAGCTTTCTACTGGTAAGTCAACTGTTACACCGCATAATTAGTACAAATAATTATATTCCTAATACATACAGTAACATCTGGAGTTGTTTTGGCATTGCTTATATGCCCGGAGATGAAATATCTACAAGGAAAACATTATTGAAATATTTGAATTACACTCAAAATTTGGCTGTTAAGATGAAATTATGCTCATCAAAATAGTATACGGAAACCCATGTTTTGGATTATGAAGATGCTCCCACGATAAGTATGGATTAATTAAGAAATATGTTCACATGGCTCTATTTTTTGTTTATTCTTCGTAGAGTGTTAACTTCCAATATCTTCATCGATCGCCAACATTTCCATTTTCCGCATCTTTTGATCTCCACCATCTTAGTTTGTCCATTCTCCTAGTTAGTTGTTTCATACCTCTGAATCTATTCTACGGATACCAAAGAACGCACGCCTCAATTGTTTTCCTTACGAGGACAAAATTAGGAGAATTGTTCTTATCGTTTGATATTTGGTCCTTGTTGAATTCCGTGTTACTGCCACGCGTAAGAAGACCTCGACACATGTTCCTCCAATGCGATTAGAACGGTATAATCGCTGTACCTCAAAGAAAACACTTACCAGTATTGAGCAATGTAATTCTATTTTGTTCCATTCATAATTGATCAGGACAAACTCGGGATGGCTTGTTGATTCATTAACGTTGCACAAATTATCAGCGAGCACTGGACAACAATTTAACCCCGGCATAAAAAATTCATCAAACCTATTGAGGAAGAAACACCCCGACTTGAGTCTACTAAACCAGCCATGAATAATAGCATCATTTTCATCGGAACTAGTTTGGTATCACAGACAGTTAATTAAGCTATCAAGGGGTAGACAGGCGTAATTTACTTTTGCAAATTTCACACGAATGCTCTTGTTTTATTCATCGAGATTCAGTGATAGCTGCATACACTACGTGCTGCCCATACGGACTCGGCCCAACTGCAGTTGTGTATCGCGTATGTCATCCGCGATAAAGTCTACGGCGTAATGTGGTGGAGTTCGAGTCGTCACGTCCTGCCAAGCCATCGGGGAGCAGACATGATATATGGCCGGTGCGGTCGGCGTCATTGCGGAGTAGCCGCCCGACGCTGAGGTCCCTTTAACTACAGATGATGTATTTCTTCTCAGGGACAAGCGACAAAAGTGCCAGTGGCGTTATTTTCGAGAGATGACATTTTAGTTATGCCTTCAAAGCCATCCAGTTCATCAAAACTAATCGCGCTGTCTGTATTTCCTTTTATTATTTTGTTGTGTAATTACAGACGTTTGGACTCATTAAAAACGAATCACGTGAAATTCGCGGTGTAATGGCAAACCCTTACCATAATCGAGCGATTTCCATAATCATTAATGGGGTTTTTCTGTCTTTGGATATCATATGCAACCTTCAATTGTACTATATCATCTCATTGTAGTCGAGCATGACTGGTCTATAACGGATCAGGAAAATGACGACAACTAGATTAAGAACGATGCCACGAGGTAACATATAGCAGGAAGGAAGACATTTAGGCCTAACAAAAATGAAGTTGTTAGAGCTGAATGTAATATTTTGGAATTAGGGTACAAGTTTGATTTAAACAATTATTGGTTATATCAATAAATTATATAGTTCATATAAATATATAATGAATATATATGTACTGAATGTATATGAGCATGTGTGTGTTTGTTTTGTGTGTGTCTGTGTGTGTCTGTATATATATATATATATATATATATATATGATGTGTGTGTGTGTGTGTGTGTGTGTGTGTGTGTGTGTGTGTGTGTGTGTGTGTGTGTGTGTGTGTGTGTGCGTGTGTGCGGACACATTTATTGTAAGCGTCAAGAGACAAATCCAAACAATCCGTACACACCCAATACAATTAATAGTCGTTCTTACATGACTTGTGCTATAACAAAAGAAATTCTGCAAGAAGACTTTCACTCAGAAAAACAACAACTAAAAACTGTTATATTTTAATTTATGTCTTGCTGACGTACTATGGACGATTCGTCAAACTACCAAATACGGATAAATTACGTAGTTTGACAATGATAACTCTGATAACACTTCAATAATAATAACAACTTTTTTACTAGGTAAGAATAAAATGTCTTCTTCCCGCGCTGGGCACTCACATTCTCTTTGCGCTACATAACATAACTAAAGTCGGGTAAACTGGTTAAAATGATTTGTTTCGTAAATATAAGGAAATGCTGTTCAGGAATAATTAATCGTAATTTCATGTATCTTTGACTTCGTTCAATAAAATATTGATAACCACAACATTATAGCTCACTTTGATGGGTGAATTTTGATATTATAATATATTATGTCTTCGGCCTCTTTTCCATACCTATTATCAGTCTTCTCGCCCCTGAAGCAACAGCACTGAACTCTTGAAAGTAATTATTTAACATTAATGATCTGTCTAGACACACACACACACACACACACACACACACACACACACACACACACACACACACACACACACACACACACACACACACACACACACACACACACACACACACACACACACACACACACACACACACACACACACACACACACACACACACACACACACACACACACACACACACACACACACACACACACACACACACAC
>JZLH01S0290264.1:0-18017 GCA_001188425.1 Eucidaris tribuloides
GGATATGTGGGTGTATGTCACTATGTGTTTGTGTGTTTGTAGGTGTATGTGTGTGTCTGTTTGTGTGTCTATGTGTGTCTGTGTGTTTGTCTGTGTATGTATGTGTGTCTGTATGTGTCTGTGTGTCTGTCTATGTGTCTGTTTGTGTGTCTATATGTGTCTGTGTGTTTGTCAGTGTGTGTCTGTGTCTGTATCTGTGCATCTGTATGTGTCTATTTGTGTGCCTATTTGTGTCTGTATGTTTGTCTCTGTGTGTCTGTGTGTCTGTTTGCATGTGTCTGTGTGTCTATATGGGTCGGTATGTTTGTCTGTGTGTGTCTGTGTGTATGTATGTCTGTATGTGTTTGTGTGTCTGTGCGTCTGTCCATCTGTGTCTTTTTGATGTGTTTGAGTGTGTGTCTGTTTGAGTGTATGTGTATTTGTCTGTGTGTCTGTCTGTTTGTTTATGTTTGTGTGTCTGTACGTGTATGTGTGTTTGTCTGTGTGTCTGTATGTGTCTGTGTGTGTATGTGTGTATCCACTCTTGTCTGCATGTCTGTATGTGTCCGTGTTTATCTATTGGTCTGTATGTGGCTGTGTGTGTCTGTCTGTGTGTCTGTATGTGTCAGTGTGTCTGTCTATGTGTCTGTTTGTGTGTCTACATGTGTCTGTATGTTTGTCAGTGTGTGTCTGTGTATGTATCTGTGGTCTTTTTGTGTGTCTATTTGTGTTTGTATGTGTGTCTGTTTGTCTGTATGTGTGTCTGTCTGTGTGTCTGCATGTGTATATTCTGTTTGTGCATTTGTGTCAATGTGTCTGGATGTGTCTAGTCTGTATGCGTCTGTTGTCTGTTTGTGTGTCTGTGTGTTGCGTGTTTGTATGTGTCTGTTTGTATTTTTGTGTGTTTGTCTTTGTGTGTCTATGTGTTTGTGCGTGTCTGTATATTTCTGTTTGTAAGTGCCTGTGTGTGTGTCTGTTTGTGTGTATCTGTGTGTCTGTGTGTGTTTATTTGTGTGTGAGTCTGTGTATATCTGTCTGTGTGTCTGTCTGTCTGTCTGTGTATGTTTGTGTGTCTACGTGTTTGTGTGTCTAATTGTGTGTCTGTTTGTGATTGTGTGTCTGTGTATGTAGCTGTGTGTCTGTATATGTTTATGTGTGTACGGTATGTGTCTGTGTGTCTCTGTGTGTCTACATGTGTGTCGATATATGTCTGTATTTGTGGTGTGAGTCTGTGTGTCTGTTTTATTATATTGTATTGCGTTTGTGTGTGTCGTATGTGTCTGTGGTCCATTATGTTCCCTGTTGTGTCCATATGTGTGTATGTTGTCTGTGTTTACTGTTGTTTGTCTTCTGCTGTGAGTTTGTGGGCTCTCTGTGCGGCTATTTGTGTGCTTTAATGTTTGTGTGTTTGTGTAGTGTGTTGTGTCTTGTCTGTGTCTGTTTTTATGTGTATGTCTTTGTGTTTTGTGTCTGTGTGTCTGTCCTGACACTTCACAACCGAATACATGGCACTTACAGCTTACAGCTATCCAATGCACACCATAAACTTGTAACATGACACTTTACAGCTATCCAAATGCCCACACCATAAACTTGACATCCCTTTCCGACACCACACCAAATCAAACTCACACACACAAACACAAAAACATGATACACAACAGCATACGCACACATACAAGCACAGCACAGACATAAACCAGCAGAACACAGAGACCACATACACCAGACATGCTGCAAAGACAAACACACTAGACACATTCAAGAGATCACAAAACACACGAGACACATACAAACGACAACAGACCGTTCAAGACACACCACAAAAACACAGTAAAACGTACAGGACACACAGATAGATACAGAAACACACACACACAGGAACAAGCAGACAACAGACACATACAGAAGTAGACACAACACATACACACAGACAAATACTAAATGTTTTAAAGACATACGAACACCACGAACAGACACATTCAAGACACAACAAACACACAGACGAACGCACAGACGCCGACACACAAACACAAGACCAACTACATACAAACAGACAACAGACACAAGACTACACAAAGACAAACACAACACACATACAAGACAACTACAGACACACAAATACACACAGACATTATACAGACACAGACACATACAGACACACCAAAACAGACACATTTTACACACGTAGACAAACAGTTACACAAGCAGGTAACACCATTAAACACACAAGAAACACTTGACATTTTGACACACAGGATTACACACACGAACAGACATTTTTACAACAGACACACAACATATAGTGAGTGGCGACCAATGCTGACGGTGCGACAATTCTGTGCCGCTACGTAATCTATGACATAAATGTCGGCAGTGGAGGGGCAAAAAGATGGTACTTGATTGAGTTTCTCGCATTCACTAAACTTCTTCAGAGAAAGATTACAAAATTAAAGCAAAAACTGGGTTACTGAGTAGATACAATGTATATTAGCTGGGAATTTCTAGTGTCATTGAGTCTGTTCTTCAACCATTTCTGGCTGCTACAATTCTGAGTGTCGATTGCCTCAAAACTCCTGGACGCCACAATTGTGCGTGTCGAGGTTTCACAGTATTTTAATTTGTACAACACGTTGGCCCGAATGGCCAATGCTGGTGAGAGCAATTTTGGCATGACAATTGTTGACGCGCGATATACGATTTTAGTCCGCACATCTAAACCTTTACTACGTGTAAATGAATATATTAATAATTACTATGTGTAACAATTATTTAGAAAGATTGCAAGGGATTTTAAAATAGGAAAAATTACAATCATCCGCCAGATTATAGTTATGGTATAAGTAGTATTTGATATATATATTGAATTCCCCAATAGAACTGAAAAAACTGCGGCGTCACTTATTATTTGTTTCATAGTAGTGTTCCCAATGGCGGCCACTTTGTTGTTACAACTAGTAGAACACATATATGCATGAGTAGATACTCAGCGATACGGATATCGAGCTACATCGTACGATGCTACATACTACACGACACCATACACACACACACCCACACACACGTGCGCGCACACACACCATAGACAAACATACACACACCTACACACATTTCACCTCACATACATACACACACACACACACACACACACACACACACACACACACACACACACACACACACACAACACAACACAATATGCAGAATCTTAAAAGATGAAAAATCATTATGTTCAAATGTCTGAAGATGATTTAAAGTATTATGCTGTATCTTTTCTACCTCGTACAAATAAACAGACTTTGCCATGTTTGCAGATGTTTTCAGATATGAACAAACAGTTACATAGGGACAACTACAAAGACCGTTCATGACTTCATCATTTGTACTTAAGTTGGTTCCGTTGATTCCGCTTTTTTGTTATTGGTGAGAGGACATACTGACCCAAAAATGTCAACACCAATATCTTTTTCTCTCTAATAACTTAGAGACAATGGTGATATGTGAATTCAATTTGATTCTCATTGACCTTTTCACATTATCCATCTCATGCCTAGTGATCGTCTCCTAATGTACTGTCATATTCTATTTTTCGAAATGTGAATTAATATCACGTCTGAGTAGGAAATCGAAGTTGTACATCGGTTGACTTTCCTTGTCTTCTGCTGATGTGAAACTACAGAAAGTAAAAAAAAAAATTGAAAATAATAGCATAATTGACAATCATTTATCATTATTTTTATGTTAAATAACGGTAACATTATTAACATTATAAGCATGCAACCCACCATAGGGGGAATCCAGACAACAGGGTTTATTCCGTCACAATTGGGCAGGAGAGTGTTAAGGCGAAAAAGGTGTGCGTTAAGGGGAATCGAAACAATAGGCCGAAAGCAAAAGAATTCGCCCTAAATTTACAAGTAGAGTTATTATTATAATCATATATTTCATGAAGTAACGGACATAATGATTTCAACAATGTGATATTCTGTTCTTCTTACTCATCATCTCCATCATCTCCATCTCCTCCTCCTTCCTTTTCAGCATTCTTTGCTACCTATTAGTGCTAGTAGTGCAGGGTAAGTTGTAATAAAAGATGTAATAGCAGTTTCATTAGTAGTTTACCGGCAAACGACCAATAACGCTCAAATGCAGACACTACAGCACTCCGTTTACCACATGCTAACACGAAAGCTGGTGAACGCAGCTTTCATTATTGTGGACCAATAATCTGGAATAAGTTGCTAAAGGAGCTGCGCTCATCAGCTACGATACAGACATTCAGAAGGGAGCTAAATTTTCCTAGTTTTGTAAAATTTTATAAGGTGTAAAGCGCATTGATCAGTTCTGACAATTGGAAATGCGCTATAAAAAAATTATTTGTATTGTATTGTCCTGTAGTCGTAATAGCACTCGTAGCAAAATAACTAGAATTAGTTGTGATAGTAGAACTTACAATATCAGAGGTATTAACAGTATTCATACCCTTACAGAAAGAGGGCGTTAATTTATCTTTGCCTAGATTGTGGTCCCTTAACCCGTTGGCTACGGGAACCGAATCTTCCCTGTGTTAACTCTATGGGATTTTCAGAATCTCGGAGGCAATGGGTTAAGTTTCTGTGATTATCAAAGACACTGTTAACAATTGTGGAATTTCAATTAAAAATTTCTCTAATTGTGATATCCGAACTACATCATAGATACCTTTGTAAGGAATTCAGTGATAACTGACAAGATATGTATGAATGAACATCACATGTGACTTATGCATCCGGTGTGTCTCTGAACTGTAACACAGTCTAATAATGAGGAAAATGGACATGGCAAAACATGTAGGCACTAATAGATTTTCACTCTGTTCAAGCACTAATTGATTGTTTTGATGTATAAATTTTTTCCAGGACTTCATGTTTAGACCATATCATAGGAACTTGCATCATGGAGGATTAAGTACACTGTAGCTCAGATTGTTTAAACTCTTCACATGCCAGGGGATTTAAATCTGTATGGACTTTATGTGCATAATTTGGTGCAAATCTGTTTAATTTATTGGTTTCCGCAACTTTTTCATGAATCAACATTTTACAAAGAAAATACATGTACAAGATATAATGAAACTATGAGTACATTTTGATTTCGTGAAACATTAAATTATATAATCATGAATTATTGTAGTATACTTCAATGAATATAAATAATGAGCAATATAAACGTATTTTCTATTACAGAAATTTTAAGATGGTTGCAGGGGTTGACACAGAAAGCAAAGCTTTGAAAACATGCCATCATTGTTTAATTATGACTTTAGGCTACTGTCGTTATTATCCAAGCAGCAAGATTCGGTACTAGCATTTGACATGGCCCTCTCGCTGTTATGTGCGAGCGAAGCGAGCCAGCCGAGCGTGGCAGCGCGAGGGCCTTTTGAGATTTGCTTGGCATCCGAAAAGTAATTATTATTCATAACCACAGGAACGACCGACCTCTGTTCAAATCAACCAATGAAATCCCCTGTCTTGGCCTTGTCAACTATTCGGTGGGATGAAAGAAATTCCTTCAGTTTTGGTTACTACAATACATATACCATCAAACACCAAATTAGTACACGTTCATTGTTTGAACACAGTATTTGAAGCATTTTTCTTTAAATGTTGTTTCGTAAGGTCCAATTTGGCGTGCAAAAATCTGCGTTTGTGAATCATTCCGCCTACTGAAATAGTGAACGCTTCCAGATCGTTTCGTGATTACAGCAAAAGTCTGTACGAACATGGTCCTAGTATGATTGCATATTCAACGTATAATCAAGTAGACAGACATGCTGATTGGTTGATTTTTGCTATAAATAGGGTAGCAAAATTCGATAATTCAAAGGTCTAACATAAGAATTGGAATCAGATCTCAAAAGGCCCTCGCGCTGCGCGCTCGGCTGGGCTCGCTTCGCTCGCCCGTAATACAGCGAGAGGGCCTTGTCAAAAGGCTACCACGGTACCGACTCTGCGACCATCAAGCAAGTCCGTCTCAACTCACTGGAATAACATCTAATCCCATCACCTTTATCATATCATCATAAGAACTAAGCGAGAACATCTGCAGACTGGAACAAAATTGATTTGACCGATGCGTGGATAATCTTTTAAGCCAAACGAATCTAGCATTCTCCGTATAAAAATATGTATAAATGTATATTCATTATAAGCGGCCTCATTATTGGACAAAGTCTTCCACGAAATCATTACGTGAGGAGGGCACTCTATGATGTTTGATAGTTTGAATATCAATATGATGTATAGCATACTAATTTGGAAGCACATTATTTAGTCGATAAATGGTAATCATAACAGATTTTAAAAACCACCTGTCCATGCGTGATCTGACAAGAGACAGCATTTCTTAACGGAGAGAGTAAATCAGAAGTTCAGAAATTATCTTAGTATTTAAGAAAAAAAATCATAAATTACGCCTGACACGGGGTTCTTCTTCTTCTTCTTCTTCTTCTTCTTCTTCTTCTTCTTCTTCTTCTTCTTCCCATTCTTCTTATTGTTGTTATATTATTATTATTATTATTATTATTGTTATTATTATTATTATTATTATTATTATTATTATTATTATTATTATTATTATTATTATTATTATCTATTATTAATTATTATTGTTATTATTATTATTATTATTATTATTATTATTATTATTATTATTATTATTATTATTATTATTATTATTATTATTATTATTTTAACGCATTGTATTACCACGAATCGTGGGGTCAGCTCGAGAACAAACTAAGCTAAACTACCAACCATTCTGAAAGTATACGTGACCTCAGTGTGACCGCTTAAGTTGCCGAAGACAGAAACAGAAAACTGCACTCTTCAAGATTTTGACAAACTCAACGTCGAGTAAGAAAATACTTACAATGGTAAGAGGCGATAGTTTGCATTTTCAAAACAGTCCAGGTTCCTTACACTTTTATGAACGCACAAAACAGAGAAATTTGCATGGTCTCCGAGCATGTATGTGGCCATCGAATTATGCAATAGCATCCACACGAATGTATTCAAAATTCAAGGTGTGTAAAGTTCAGCACTAGAAATGGAGAATGCATACCATTCTTGAGTGTTGTCATTGTCCCATAGGGCAACGAAACCGTCCGTTTTGACTGACAATGAGACGTGAAGCAACTTCAACAAACCTTTCCATTCATTCCATGTCATGTGCCCAGCAAGCCTTTTTTATATTTTATCATAAGATGTTTAAAGGCACTGTACAACATTGTGGAAGCCCCGTAAAAACGGCCAAACTTTGCTATCTGACATATCTTACGGTGCTTGAATGAACAAAATAAACACACAAGAACACACAAGTTCAGACAATTATGCTGTCACTCGTAAAATATGTACAGATAAAAATCAGCACATGAATTATTGTCAGCTGACGAAAATTTTGCTCTTAATATGACCGTTTTGAAGTGCAATTTTGTCAGGGCTTCAGTTTTAGACATCAGAGGCACTAGTAGCATGGATCATCATACAGCTTAGATTTTTGTAAATGGAAACATTGTTGCACAATCAAATGTGAACAAAAGCCAACCAAAACAATAAAATAATTGTATTCAGTGGAGATATCACCAGATTTCCACATATTTCCTACTTGAATACATACTCTGGTTTTGAGAAATTACAACTATTCTGATTTAAAACCTTAGGAAAAGAAACAGGAATATACCATGTATATTGTTCATGTATAGGCGACTTGTTTGTTTCATGGTCCATACTATCATTGAGTCTGAATACAACATTTCTAACTCTTAACAAGGGAAAATACAAGTCTATGGACATTGTGTGTATTGTGTGGTGCACATTTACACGTTCAGCACTGTACGAGTTAAGTGGATCCTTAGCTCTTCATTCAGAATCTGTACTGGTAAACATAAAATGGCTCTTGACAGTAAAATGATACGAGGTGACATCTCCAAAGAAGAGAAGTGTAGCTTTATCGATGGGGCGAAGTGGATACGCCTACACCCCGAGTCTCCGCGCTCTTAAGATTTTGACTGGTGCACTGACCGTTATTTTATACTCGGCAACGACGAGATTATGGCCACGTAAGTTTCAGAAATACGATTCCATTTTGTAGGCGGCCCCTACTGATCGTAAGTTCACTAATGTGTGGCTTTATCTAGCAAAAAATCGCCAATCTTTTATCAACTTCGCAACACATGACAGACAGATCCCTCCAGGACGAAACCAAATAGCCATTTCCGTCTTTGATAGTATTTCGTTGAGTGGATAATATAAAACGCCAACTTGACACGCTTTAGGTGAGTATAATGTCTACGCTGTTTGGGATTTACCCATTTACGAAGTGTCCCGGGGAATCACGAGTTTGTCGTTCCGCTAACATCGTAGAGCATGTGTCGTTTACACGACAAGCAAACACAAACATTGCAGAGAGAAATGTAAAGAGACATTTCTGCAGTTTGATATAGCATTATTTCTTTTGTGGTCTACCAACAAGGCCGATTTCTCATATTCAATTTGGTATTATAGCACAATTGATTTATCTTGTCAGTAAGGAAAAAAATAATCAAAATAAGATATGAATTACCTTTTTTAAGAGAAGAAGACTGAAGAAGAGGAAGAAGACGAAGAAGACAAAGAAGACAAAGAAGAAGAAGAAGAAGAGGGAAGGAGGGAAATGAAGAAGAATAAAAGAAGAAACAGGAGGAGGGGAAGAAGACGAAGAAGAAGAAGAAGATGATGATAATAGAGGAATGTAACGAATACGATTGCATTAATTTAGTTTATAGAGGAGTGTGATAATACTTTATATGAAATTGCATTATCTAGCTTATTTGTATCATTAATTTTAAATATTTACACGTATACTGTAGAGGTAACTGAAAGTATAGTTACTTATAAATTACTGCAAACTATTTTAAAGTCGCAGTAAAGTTTTACTTTTACCTTCGGACAATAACAATGGTCATTCGGGGCTTCGAGCTAACGTCAAATTGCACATTCGGTGATAATGAACTTTGACATTCAGCGTCTGGGCGCAAGACTACTCTCTTCCAGATCCTCGCTTTGTATAGCTCACTCCAGAGTGAAGTATTTTGCACATCCAAACATGATCACTCAATCTCCAATCGCCAATCATTTTGAGTACGTGGGGCGCTTTCGGGGTTAATGCACATGGTCCATCCCCTGAAATCTTTTGGCCCATATATTTAAACATGCTGTTCCAAAGTGCGCCCGCGGTGGTGCCGTTTTGTCAATATCCAAGAGTTGAAATCTCTCTCCAACTAGTACAGTGCACTCACTGTACTGTATCTTAATATATGGGGATAGTTTCTAACCCAGGTGAGAAAACATCCGGTCCGTGAATCTCATCAGAAAATAAAAACAGCAAAAAAAAAAAAGCCGTTTTTAGCCATGCGTCGGTGATAAAAGTATGAATGAAGGGCAAAAATGGGATATAAGATGATCAAAAAGGTCTCCACTTTCAAACCGTTACGGAATCAATTGTTAAATTGTAAGTGTGCAAGAATGCACCACTAGCACTGAACAGGGGCGGAGCCATGGCAAAATTTAGGGGGCAACAACACCGAGAGCAGTTTTGGCGACTAGTAAGCCGATCCCCAAGTAGATCATCAAATGTAGAATAACTTTGATGTATGGTGCAAATAGATACGACAAGCAACGCAAAAGAGAGAAAAAAAAAGTCACTAGGTCCTGACGAAAATATTGTAGAATGCAAATCAACGCGACAGGCAAAAAATGAAACAAAAAATCCATCACGCCTGGAAGAACCTTATTCCATGGTACAAATTGGTGCCAAGGAGCTGGCTATTACGTCAATGGTTTAACATTTTAATTAGAGGGGCGCAATTTTCCAAAAAAAAGTTGTAAACCTACCTCATTTTTAGTATTTTGAAAACCACAAGGGGAGGCGTATGGTTCATAAGTTCAAGTTTTATTTTTCCACACTTTTGACTACTTCATTTTGCGTTGCAGATGCATTATAAAAGCAGTGCATCTCTTTTGCATGCATAAAAATTGACACTGTGTGAATATACACTGAGTGTCCCAGAAAATACCAGCAAAATATCGCACAAGATATGTCATTTTCTCCCAGGTCATCAAAGTGGATTTGGCGCCTTTTGCGTGCCAGTTCTTCATTTACATTTATATAAATACCCTAACTAATCTATAAAAAAAACTAACCCGGCAAATATAAATTAAGAGGTTAACAAAAGTAGCTTTGCAGATCAGCCTATGTCGTGTACAGCATGAATTGCCTTGGGCGCCGATTTCAAAGAGAAGACAAAAACACCTCACCGCCGTTACAAAAATGTAACTTCTAACATTATAGAGAAAAAAAAGAATGATGGGCCTACCCATAAGATTGATTTGTGGGTCATTGAGTCTCACATGCAACTCACGTTTTTCTCTTCGATGGGCTCCCGAGGCTCATTGATGCAGTGTAAACATTCGATAAACATTCCTCGACGCATTAATCCATCACATTTCCACTCTAGACATGCACAAGCATCTTCCTCTATCTTCTGCCAACTTCCTGAGAGACTGTGTAAAGCTGCAGACATTTTTTTTTTGGTCTTCAGCATTCTCTGATCTACCAAGAGTATGGTCCTTTATTTCAATAGAGTCGGTAAAAATCTTTGCATGTACTTACTTTGCGGTCAATTGTTCAAATTGAACCGTTGAAAGGTAGACCCAACCCGGCCGTAATGGGTATATTATGGTACATGAAACAGATGAACGACTACCTCCCCCATCAAAAAGAAAGAAAAAAAGTAGATAAATTTAGCATATAATCTTGTGCTTTTACAGGCATGAAGGATATATGGGTAAAATTGGCTGGTTGGACCCCACCAACAATAATGGACGAATAAGAGATTTTCTGTACGAAAATAAAGTCAAGAGGAAAATAACGAAGGAGGTGTTGACTTGTAAAACGCACGAAGAAAAAATAATTGTGTATATTATCAAAACGTCAGGAACCATATTTAGAAATTAAATCCATTCAGAGCATTCGATACCATTTCCATTCTGCACCCTTTCTGCACCCTTTCCACAAAGAAGAAACGCTTGAAACGCTTATTATAAGGATTTAGAACGTGTAACCTACTCAGTGCAGTGAGAAAAAGTTTTGCACGGGGATGTATTGAAAAAAAGAACACACATACACACACACCTACACACACAGAGACACAGACACCTACAGACACACGCGCGCGCATACACACACACAAACACACAAACACACACACACACACGTGCGCGCGCGTGCGTGCACACACACAGGCACACACGCACACACACACACGCACACACACACACACACACACACACACACACACACACACACACACACACACACACACACACACACACACACACACACACACACTTTTTCTTTCTCTATTCCCCACTCGTTCCCTTTCTTACATTTCAAAAGATATGACAGTAGGGTCCATTTTTCACTGGATTGAAGTGACCTTTCGTGAAAGTGCCATAGTTATTACGAAACCTCTCAAAACATTTGTATAATATATATTCCGATATGATTACTTTGACGGAGCAAAATCCTCTTAATGTCCAAGTGACATACATGTTGTCCACATCTACACACAAAAATGGGAAAGGAGATTTGTTTCGCGGTGCTGAAAAAAATTGGACACATTGAAATATGACCAATAGAATACGTCTGCCGAAAATTGTCATAAGGCCAGAATAGAAATCTTAAAGTAAAATACGGTGTGACCAAATGAATCCACGAAATTTCTTTGCTTCGTCTGGAAGGAAAAGAATGTGCACGCACCTCTTAATTGTTTGTTGAATCCACGTCAATAGAAATTGTGTGCTTCTTTTGCAGTCCTTCGTTCACTTACGAGATATGTGGAGTTTTTTTGCGAAATGCTGATATTTTTATATAATTTCTCCTCTTTACCCATACACCATTTTGTTCTCACAAGTAAGCAATTGTTGTAATTCTGGTAACTTTAATTTTCGCAAATATAGCGCATTTTGGTAAGTGACGTTTTTAGTTACTTTTGAAATGTATGTATGTGAGTGTTTGTGTGTGTTTGTGTGCGTTTTATTTGTTTGTGTGTGTGTGTGTGTGTGTGTGCATGTTATTGTTGTGTATATGTGTGTGTGTTTGTGTGTGGGGGTGGGGGTGGGTGGGCGGGTGTCTTTGTGTCGGTGTGTCGATGTGCATATATGTTTGCAAAACGTCAGAAATTATACATTGCCCAAACGAACAATCTAAAGAACTAACGTACAAAAGGGGTTTCTTGTGTATTATTATTTGTTGTTGTTGTTATTCGTTTGATCAATTATCTCCGTCATGGACAAGATTGTCTCAAAACTTCGTAACAAGCGTAATGCCCGAGTGGAAATATGACCACAATAGTGTCCACCATCAAGCAGTTTATCCTATATGCGGAATGTGAAAATTACTCTTAATTAAGACTTCGAGATAGATAAGAGAGCTGTATCTCGGAGTTCAGGTGACTTAGAAAAATGAGGTTAATTGGCACAATGCATTCAAATGAATAAGACAATGGGAAATAACAAAATAAACAGGTTTATATGTGTTACCACCTGTCGACACAAAAGTGTTGGTGAAAATGAACTATCCAGGAATCATATTGAACTTATTTATAGCAGAATTGTGAATAAATGAAATGCAATATAACCGCAAATTTAAGCTTCAAGAACTCATAGATAGATTATGAATCCATATTTATTTTTCAGTCCTACATTACATTATACTGTAATAATCAGATTTTTCCAAAGGGAAATTTGATTTTTTTTTAAAGAATTTATCCCACAATTTAGCTCACTCATGACAACCTACATTATGATGTGAAATGATTGAAGTGATTTTGACCAAAATTAATATGAAAGGATTAAGTTGTCTGTGGATGAATTCAAAATCAAACGATCAAATGCGAAATGGGCTATGTTTTGCCAAAATTGTATGTTTTGAGACAAACTTCAGAACCTATATTACATTCTGTTTACAAACGAACGCCAGACTGATTCAACAATTAAAATCCTACTGTGGCCATGATATCATACATCCTTATATTTATCTCAACTTGTAAAGAGCTAATGTGATTATTAAGATCCCATACTCAAGTGTCCAATCATTAAGAATTCATCTGTTTAGTTCACATAACACAGAGAAAATTTAGAAAGGCTTAATATGTAACTGAATATTGGGATGACTTTTAATAGATTCGCAGCTCAGTAAAAAAAAATAACGCTGGCCTACCACAAAGGGCAGGTCAGCACATCACACCAAAAGGAGAAAGAAAGCGGGAAAGAAAGGGATACTGCATTATTGCGATCAGCTATTTATTCTTAAGTTCGTGTATATTGAGATGCACACTTGTAATATTTGATTAATGGGTTACTGTCCGAAGAATTAACGTATATTAATCACTGTCTTGGAAAACACGACAAATGATAAGCCGACCCCTCACAGATGATGTATCACATCGATTCTTTTACACCTCTACACCTTGACAATCTTCACACCCGAGGTGACTTTCTCGACCACAAATACGCACGATACGGTTTTAATACTGGATTTTTCACTTCGCACTCGGAATACGTATGTATACGCGTTCGCCCTTTTATCTCCACCAACGAATTTGGAGGAGGTATTGTGATCATGCGAGTTTGTCTGATCTCTGTCTGTCTGTCTATCTTTTTGTTTGTCTGTATGTTTCCTAACACTCTCACATGTACAATTTTACATCTCGCCAATGCGATTTTCACACGTTTTAAAAAGGAAAATGCTAGACCAAGTTCGAAGTTCAAGGTCAAAGGTCAGGTATCAAGGGCAGTGTCAAGCAAAACACAAGTCGTCCCATCTGTTGGGACAGGTCACCCACATAGGTTGTAATTGAAGGGATAAGTCGTCCCATCTGTTGGGACATGCCATCCACATAGGTTGTAATTGAAGGGATAAGTCGTCCCATCTGTTGGGACAGGTCATCCACATAAGTTGTAGTTGAAGGGATAAGTCGTCCCATCTGCTGGGACAGGTCGTCCACTCGGGTTGTAATTGAAGAGATAAGTCGTCCCATCTGTTGGGACAGATCATCCACATAGGTTGTAATTGAAGGGATAAGTCGTCCCATCTGTTGGGACAGGTCGTAAACAGGTTGTAATTGAAGGGGTGTCTCATCTGTTGGGACAGGTCGTCCACACAGGTTGTAATTGAAGGGATAAGTCATCCCATCTGTTGGGACAGGTCGTCCACACAGGTTGTAATTGAAGTCGTCTCATCTGTTGGGACAGGTCGTCCACACAGGTTGTAATTGAAGGGATAAGTCATCCCATCTGTTGGGACAGGTCGTCCACACAGGTTGTAATTGAAGGGATAAATCGTCTCATCTGTTGGGACAGGTCATCCACATAAGGGTTGTAATTGAAGAGATAAGTCGTCCCATCTGTTGGGACAGATCATCCACAGGATAAGTCGTCCCATCTGTTGGGACAGGTCGTAAACAGGTTGTAATTGAAGGTCGTCTCATCTGTTGGGACAGGTCGTCCACACAGGTTGTAATTGAAGGGATAAGTCATCCCATCTGTTGGGACAGGTCGTACACAGGTTGTAATTTAAGGGATAAGTCGTCTCATCTGTTGGGACAGGTCGTCCACATAGGTTGTAGTTGAAGGGATAAGTCGTCCCATCTGTTGGGACAGGTCGTCCACTCGGGTGTAATTGAAGGGATAAGTCGTCCCATCTGTTATGACAGGTCGTCCACACAGGTTGTAATTGAAGGGATAAGTCGTCCCATCTGTTGGGACAGGTCATCCACACAGGTGGTAATTGAAGGAATAAGTCGTATCATCTTTTGGGACAGATCATCCACACAGGTGGTAAATGAAAGGGATAAGTCGTCCCATCTGTTGGGACAAGTCGTCCCTAAATTTCTTAATTGGAAGTACAAGTCGTTCCATCGGTTGGACAAGTCATCCCATCTGTTGGATAAGTGGTCTCATCTGTTGGACAAGTCGTCCCATTTGTTGGAGAAATCGTCTCTACATTAATTTAAGAGTAAAAAAAGCAGCAGCTTGGTCGACATTTTCAAACATTATTTTTAACATAGTTAAAAAGCTGTTTTAAACTGGTTACCGTTATTTAAGCTTGTCACTCTAACAACATTCCATGATTTGTGGAATCCGTCTTTTAAACAATATTGGTTAAATTTTGAACAGCGTTGTTCAAATCTTAACCAATATTGTTTAAAAGACGGATTCCACAGTGATGGATGTTTAAAGAAAAAAACAATAGTCGTTAGAGTGGCGTTTTTAGTGTGAAGGTTACTGGGTGGTGGAATATATAGAGAAATGGTAACTTTGGCGGAGGTACTTGTGCCTCTGAGAACAGCTCTAGTTTTATGTTTGCGACGTGAGCGCATCTTTTACGTGGCTGAAATCTCACATTGAATCGACTTCCTTTCTATATTTCATCGCAACACGAAGATGAAATTTCGAGCTCCATATTCATGCGAACACACTAATTGTCTTTTACTCCATTTGCTGGTTTGATGACTGGTAATCGGCGTAATGAGATGGCGTCCATATTACGGCCACGTACACGCGGACATCTGATTTAATCAGTACGTTCAAACAGACCGGGAACAGACCCGTATTTCACCGTACGCCAATTAGTCTGCAAAAGAACTGCTGAAAACCACCGTAATTTTGAAACAAGGTCTAATGAATTTGATCTTCGGAACCAACGCGAGCTTGTTCATCCTTCGTTTATAAACTTTTTTTTTACCGTATCGTATGCACGTACACGCAGTGTGCTGGGCAAATGCAGGAGCCAGCTGTAGCCAGTGGCGTAATGAGGCAGATCATTTGGGGTCGGAAATGAACTCACAAATTTATCAATACGCCTCGCTGTATACCATGGTCAAATTTCATGAGGGGGGGAGGGTCAGCGCCCCTAACCCCCCAAAGTGACGGCAGTGGTTGTAGTATGAATGTTTCAGGAGGCAGGCTGGTTCACTTACACTTTTCAGCGCACGACGACTTAAAAATTGAGAGAATCATGCCAGAGAAGAATTATGGATCGACCCGTAATGATGATGAGTCTTCACCCAAAAGTTCGCACGCAGGGCGAATGCGGTTGCCTTTAAAGGTAGGGATTCTCATTTACAACCCTCCCATAACATAGCAAAACATTATTCATGCCCTTAGGCTACCTATTTAGAGCTTGTCTATGAAATCTGAAGATAAAAAAGTACCTAGCTTTTGACAAATGTGCAATCTTTTTTTCAAATGTAGTGTATATTCTAGGCTGATTACAGTACTTATGTAATACCAGACGGTTATGCTGGCATGTGTCAGGCACTGAAAGGAATGCAAGGTCATTTACGTGCACAAATCCGACGCGCCCCGGAATTTCCGACACATTTCGAAAAATATGTCTTACCCATTTTCGCCCAAGACCAAGTGTGTGTGCCAAATTTTATGACAATTGGTCAAAAACTGGGAAGTAGTTCTATCCTCAGGACTCTTACATTGATTTTATTGATGAAAATATGTCCGTTACCACATGACATCGACAAATTCTTACACATTCGAAATATAATCTGCACATCTTCGCCCAAGACAATGTGTGTGCCAAATTTTCATGAGCATTGGTAAAAAAAATCTAAAAGACGTGGTTTGAACCGCTTGTGTTTTACCTCTTTTTTTGCCATGATATGTTCATTACCATGGTAACGCAATTTCTGGCAGCATTCGAAAAATGGGTCTGCCACATCTTCGCCAAGACTATATGTGTGTGGCGCAATTTTATTAGCATTGGTCAAAAATCGAGGAAGTAGTGTAATCCCGCAAGAATTGGACCGACCTCCCGACCGTACGCTGAATTCCAATACCCTTTTCAAACTCGTTTGGCAGAGGTAAATTAAGAATTAAAATTCCAAGACATTAAATACATGCTAACGGTAATTATATTCTCAAACGTAAAATTGAAATTTCACTCAAATGCGGAGATGTACTCTACTGAATCATTCAGAGGCGTCGATCCTGTTTTCATAGGAGGGGCAATCGCCCCCACCATAAAAATATTGGGGAAACATATCGATTTGCCCCCCCCCCAATTATTTTGACAACTGAACAAAAAATCATAATATGCATTGCAAATTTTTTGAAAAGCATTGGAAACCACTTATAACCATTAACACGGCATAAAAATACTGTTTAAACATACAAAATTGTCAATTTTTCGGTGCACTTTGCGCGCAAACTTTGCTTTGATGATTTGGCGCGCAGAACGCCCCCGAAAATTTTGGGCATTTTTCACTTTTTGCCCCCCCCCCCCATCCGAAACATGGATCGACGCCCCTGGAATCCTTAATGCACTGACGAGAAGACACCCCCTCTCCCCCCTCCCAAAAAAGAAAAGAAAAATAAATAAAATCACACAGCAGTTTGTAGTCTGTTACTTTAAGCTGTCAGAGTCGCAAAACACCTCAAATCTTCCCTATAAAGGGGAGGGGTTTTTTAGCCCACCATTGTCACTCCGTGCCAGCTACGACGCCTGTGACACTCAAATATCGTTATCAACGCTCTGCTGGGTATAGAATGTCGAAATATTCGTTCTATAACCCACAACGGTCAAAACTTGTTTTGTTACCATGGAAACGGACTGACCAATGGAATTGATCGTTACAAAGTATATATGGTACGCAGTGTTTTTTTTTTCTTTGCATTCCCCGCAATTTTGGATCGCAATGGAAAATTTTGATGTAGAGTTCACAGCAGTGGGGAACTCTAGTGACAAAATTCTTCTTGTGTAGCCCACTGTGGGGTATGCTACGTCGAAAACCTACCATTGCGCTCACCCGCCTCGGGTGAATATCAACAAGTCTTAATTTTTTGTCTCTAGTGACAAAAATTCTACTAGTCTACCAGTCTACTTTTAGACGGTGCATGTAGGTATTTCTTTTTACCTTCATGGACAGTCGCCAGAGTGTTTAT
>JZLH01S0290325.1:0-13024 GCA_001188425.1 Eucidaris tribuloides
TGTTTCTTTCTGGTCACTTTTTGTTCAGACGATCACTCAAGAACGATAGCGTTAATAACCATGTAACTTAGCATAGTGATGACTCATGTTAATACCTCGGCATGGTAACCCGGTCAATGTGATGGAGCACCTATCACGTCATTTGTAAATAAGCTAGACTTAGCCTATATTTGCGATATCTCGAGCCGGCGGTCGAATAAAGTAACCAAACTTGGCAAGGGTCAAGTTTAGGTCATGGGTCATCTTTTGGTCCAAACCACGTGCACGCGCGGGTCTTCACGCGCGTGTACGGGCGCGTCAAATAATAAAAATGTACCAAATGACTTCTTATTAACGATACCATATGTTTCAGGTCATTTGGAGTATTTTAGTGCGCGCGCGTACGTGCGCGTTTTTTCTCGTGCACCCCTTTCCCGACCGAATATCGTCGTTTTTTCGATGGATTTGGATTTCTGACTGAATTCTCCATCAATTAGAACCCTTTTCCGACAACTAGGACCCAAAATATCGCTTACAGGTCAAAAAACGTAAATGCGCGCGCATTACGCGCGTAGTGAATAATAGGCATTTTTAAATCACTCATAACTCTCTAGAATTAACGGTGACCCCTACTTTTTATTGCTTATTCTGATAGACTATGATGCGTAGATAGCATTTCAGGCATCACTTTCTATGCCAAAGTGTTGTGACGTCATCTATGATGTCACAAAGAAAAATCGTATTTCGGGCATATCTCTAGACGGACGGCCGTCACATGCAAAAAAGGTGTTCTGCAAATTTGACTTTTTTCAGTTTTGATTGGGGGGTTTAGAGGGTCGCCCTCTTTCCATTATGTCTAGGTGCTCGTAATTGCAGGACGTCATCCTTTTTGTGAGGATACGCAGGGGTATCTACAGCTTGCGGTAAAAAGGGTATCTGCTAGAATACACCTTCTGCCCACAAATAGGACTGAGCGGCAGCCAGATTTGTGTAAATGATGGCAAAACGGGTGTAGCTCTGCCAACAATACGTCTTAATTGCGCGGCCGCGAAAGTCAAAGACCAATTCTGATGCGCAAAAGGATGTATCTGATAACATACGTCTCCCGCAACATTGTTGACGCGAGAAGTTTGTGAGACCTTTCAGGCAAAAGGGGTGTATGTCCTACATACATTCTTAGCCACAGTACTTAGCATGTCTTAGCTCTGGAAACACGCGCTCGGTGCTATGTTATAGATACCGCTTTTGCCAATGCTGTTCATGCTGGCACGTACACCGCGGCGCTGCCGGTGTGAATCATGGCATGATTTGATACGTTGATTAAATCATAAACTCAATCACTGCCGCCGATCATGCCGCGCGAGTTTATCTTCGTCTATTGTTAAAACATTTGCGTTGCAAACCATTGCCGCATGCAGCAGAGAGAGGAATTCTATGTTAATATTTAAAAGTAAGTTTTATAACTCTACTATGAGGGTCTAGATAAACTATTAGAACTGTGTTTATGAACTTACGTCTAACGACGTATTGCCGGCCTGCAGATGTTTGTAAGTAAGGTTAGCCTACTGTACTAACGAAGCCAGCAACGACAAATGCCCACCTACACTCGCTAAGACGGACGTACGTATGTGCACGTACATTCGTTTAGATATGCCTCTCTTTCTTCTTTAGCAATTTGCAGTTTATGTTGACAGGTGCTCGTCACAAATATGATTAATGTTACCAAATTTGCATTGCAATATTGTTATCTTGCGTGCCTGTTACAACAAGACTTTCAATTCACGAGAAATTTATCTAACGGAAACGCCCCGACAAGCGATGCGCATCACAAAAATGTGCACTCGGTGCCACAAAGTTAGTGCAAGGCAGGCCTAGCCTTAACCAGGAGCGCCAGCCGCGCGGCAAAGGGCCGGCGCTCCCTGGGTAGCCAGCTTCTGCAACGATTGCCGCCGATGAACCAATATTCCAACGGTGTCAACAGAAACGTTTGATGGCTCTACGCACAGCCATTTAATGGTTCGCGACCGACAGTTGCATACAGTTCCAATTCAAACTAGAGTTTCAAATAGATCGTATTTTTTTTGCCACAATTTCCATTATGAAAATAAAATGCTTTTTTATTCGCAGACAACATGTTCTGCCCAAGATTTACAGATTAATAGTAAATGGGTGTATCTGCAGATACACCCTTTGCATGATATCACAATTAGAAACGATGTGAGTGTGATTGCACGATACTCCTTTGCCATGTATTATGGACATAGGAAATCGAATTTGCGTGTATCTGCAGATACACCCTTTTGCCATGAACACATCAGAAACGATATGATGTAAGTGCAGATACAATCCTCTTTAGCATGGATCGCCGCGGGGACCAGTGTGGATAGTGGAATATTTTGCCAGAATGCTGTATCTACACAAAAATGCTTATTTTGAGAAAATATTTAATTATATATTATTAAAATTGTATAGAAAAATAATTTAAATGATAATCTACCAAATGAAACAGAAATCAACTTTGAAAAAGTCTGTTTTCACAAAAAGGTAAAAGCTGAAACTTCAAAGTGATTTTTCTAGGAATGTGTATTTTGCAGATACACCCTTTTGCCATGTAACGGCCGTGGAGTCGAGTAACATCACCAAACCTGGTACACAGTAACTTCAGGTCAAAGGTCATCAGGCGTGCTTGTCACATGCGTGCGGGCGTCACGACGAACGCGTACGCGTACGTTTAAGTATTAAGTCTTAAATCAGTCATTTTTCTCGAGAGTAAACGATGACCCCCTTCCTTGTATTGCTCATTCTCATAGCATATGATTCGTAGATAACAGTTCAGACATTACTTTACATGCAGAATACTTGTGACGTCATCTGCGACGTCAGAAAGAAAAATCGTATTACGGGCATATCTCTTGACTGGGGTCGAGTAGCATAACCAAACCTGGTACACAGTAACTTCAGGTCAAAGGTCATCACTGGTGCTAATCATATCCGTCCGTGCGTCGCGACGAACGCGTACGCGTACGTCGAATGTTGAATTAGTGTTTGATGGAGAATTTAAAGTGATGAGGGACATATTTCAGCAAGTAATGGTACTTGGTATAAATTGTTTGTCACATGTGCTTAGATTTAATGATCTGAGCGGTTACGCGGATCACCAATTCGTCTCAGTGACAAATTAAAGTCTTGTTTATTCCTGCTTCTTTCTGGTCATTTTTTGTTCGTCGAATATCTCAACAACGGCATCGTCAATAATCCTGTAACTTCGCATAGTTATGTCCCATGTCAATATCTCGGCATTCTCTTCTTGTAAATGTCATAGAACATCTATGACGTCATTTATGACGTAAAAAGCCAAAAGTTAAACTAAACCTACATTTGCGATATCTCAAGCCGGCGGAAGACTAAAATAACCAAATTTGGCAAGGGAAAGCTGAGGTCAAGGGTGAACTTTTTAATCATACCTCGTGCGCGTGCGCGTCACGACGGGCGCGCAAAATGCAAAAATGCTCCAAATGACTTCTTATTAACAGCAGTATACGTTTCAGACCATTTGGAGTACGCGCGCGTTTTTTCGTGTGCACCCCCTTCCCGGCCGAATATCGTCGTGTTTTCGATGGTTTTAGATTAGATTCCTGGCTGAGTTTTACATCGATTACAACCTATTCCCGACCACTCATATCCATAATATTGCTTACAAGTCCAAAAAACAAAAATGCGCACGCATGCGCGCGTATTCAATGATGGGTATTATTTAATCACTTATAACTCTCTGAAATAAACGATGACCCCTACTTTTTATTGTTTATTCTGATAGCCTATGATGCGTAAATACAGTTTCAAGTATCACTTTCTATGACAAATTCTTTTGACGTCATCCATGACGTCACAAAGGAAAATCGTATTTTGCGCATATCTCATGACACGAGTAGAGTAAGATAACCAAACTTGGTACACAGTAACTTCAGGTCAAAGGTCATCACTTGTGTTAATCATAAGTGCGTGCTTTTTGTGACGAACGCGTAGGCGTACGTTGAATGTTGAATAAGTGTTTTATAGAGAATTTTAAGTGATCAGGGAAATATTTCAGCAAGTAATGATACTTGGTATAAATTTTTTGTCACATTTTGTGTAGATTTAATGATCGGAGCATTTACACGGATCACCAATTCGTCCACGTGACGAATTAAAATCTAGTCTTATTTTTGGTGATCCGCGTAACCGCGGATCACCATAGACTTTGTACGATTTTTTTTTCTTTATTGGTGGTCTGCGTAACCGCCGATCACCAAAGAGTTTGTACGATTTTTTTTTCTTTATTGGTGATCCGCGTAAAGGCAGATCACCATAGAGTTTGTACGAATTTTTATTTGTTCATGTATATTTCTGGTCATTTTTTGTTCAGACGATATCTTAAGAACGATGGAGTTAATAATCTTGTAACTTAGCATAGTTATGTGTCATGTTAATACTTCCGCATGGTAGTCTGGTTAAAGTAATAGAGCAGCTGTGACGTCATTTATGACGTAAAAAGCCAAAAGTTAGACTTAACCTACATTTGCGATATCTCAAGCTGGCGGTCGAATAAAACAAACAAATTTGGCAGAGACCAAGTTGAGGTCAAGGGTCAACTTTTGGACCATACCTTGTGCGCGTGCGCGTCACGACGGGCGCGTAAAATGCAAAAATGCTCCAAATCACTTCTTATTGACAGATCTATACGTTTCAGGTTATTTGGAGCATTTTGGAGCGCGTGTACGCGCGCGTTTCTTCGCGCGCACTACTTTCCCAAGCAAATACTGTCGTTTTTTTTCGATGGTTTGGGATGTCTGACTGAATTCCTCATCAATTAGAATCCTTTTCCGACCAGCCAAACCCAAAATATTGCTTACACGCCCGAAAAACGTAAATGTGCGCGCTTGAGCGCGTAGTGAATGGCGTCATTTTTAAATCACCCATAACTTGTTAGAATTAACGGTGACCCCCACTTTTTATTGCTTATTCTGATAGACAATGATGCGCAGATAACATTTCAGGCATTGCTTTTTAAGCCAAAGTGTTGTGACGCTGTCTATGACGTCACAAAGGAAAATCGTTTTTTGTCCCTACCTTGTGACTGGAGTTGTGATATGTGACCAAACTAGATACACAATAACTTCAGATGAAAGGTCATCTCTGGTAGTAATCATAAGACGAACACGTACGCGCACGTCAATTTGAAGTTAATGTTTGATGCAGAATGTAAGGTAATGACGGAAAGGATTGAAATAGCAATGATACCTTATGTAGATTGTCGCATTTTCTGTAGGTTTAGTTAGCGCAGCGGTTACGCGGATCACCAATTCGTCTTAGTGACGAATTAACATCTAGTTTTATGTTTCTTTCCGGTCATTTTTTTTGTGTGTGTGCAGACGATATCTCGAGAACGATGAGGGCAATAGTTGAGTAACCTTACATACTTATGAACCATGATAATACATCGTGAATGTCCTCTTGTCAATGTCAATAAACATCGGTGACGTCACTTATGACGTCAAAAGCCTAAAGTTAGATTTAACCTACATTTGCGATATCTCAAGCCAGCGGACGACTAAAATAACCAAATTTGGCAAAAGTCAAGGTGAGGTCAAGGGTCAACTTTTGGACCATACTCGTGCGAGCGGTCGTCACGACGGGCGCGTAAAATGCAAAAAATTTCCAAATCACTTCTTACTGACAGATGTATACGTTTTAGGTCATTTGGAGCTTTCGGGTGCGCGCGCCTACACGTGCGTTTTTTCGTGCGCACCCCTTTTCCGGCCGAATATCGCCGTTTTTTCAATGATTTTGGATGTCTGACTGAATTCTACATCAATTACAACCTTTTTCCGAAAACCCGGACCCATAATATCGCTTACAAGTCCCAAAACGTGAAATGCGCGCGCATGCGCGCGTAGTCAATGATGGACATTCTTAAATCACCCATAACTCTTTAGAATTAACGGTGACCCCCACTTTTATTGCTTATTCTGATAGACAATGATGCGCAGATACCATTTCAGGCATCGCTTTTTATGCCAAAGTGTTGTGACGTTGTCTATGACGTCACAAAGAAAAATCGTTTTTCGTCCATATCTTGTGACTGGAGTTGTGATATGTGACCAAACTTTAACTTCAGGTAAAATGTCATCTCTGGTGGTAATCATAAGCTCGTGCGTGCTTCACGACGAACACGTACGCACACGTCAATTTTTAAATGAATGTTTGATGCAGAATTTAATGTAACTAGACTTTAATTCGTCACTGAGACGAATTGGTGATCCGCGTAAACGCTCCGATCATTAAACCTAAGCAAAGTGTGACAAACAATTTATACCAAGTATCATTACTTGCTGAAATATGTCCCTCATGACTTTAAATTCTTCATCAAACACTAATTCAACATTCGATGTACGTGCACCCGTTCGTCCTGACGCGCATCCACTTATGGTTAGCACCAAGATGACCTTTGACCTGAAGTTATCGTGTACAAAGTTTGGCTATCTTACTGGACTCGTGTCATGAGATATGCGCAAAATACGATTTTCCTTTGTGACGTCATAGATGACGCCACAAGTATTCTGCATGCAAATTATTATTATTATTATTATTATTATTATCTATCGTAAAAAAGACGGTATTCGGTCGGGATAGGAGTGCACGCGAAAAAACGCGCGCGTACGTACCTGCACAAGAATGCTCCAAATGACCTGAAACGTATTGATCTGTCAATAAGAAGTGATTTGGAGCATTTTTGCATTTTCCGCGCCCATCGTGACTCGCACGCGCGCGAGGTATGGTCCAAAAGTTGACCCTTGACCTGAACTTGACCTTTGCCAAATTTGGTTGTTTTAGTCGACCGCCGGCTTGAGATATCGCAAATGTAGGCTAAGTCTAACTTTTGGCTTTTGACGTCATAGATGACGTCACAAACAACTGAGCACGTTCAAAAATATTTTGTGCCGAGGTCTTGACACGTTACATGTCTGTACCAAGTTACAACATTATTATCGATGTCGTTGTTGAGATGTCTTGCACACAAAAAATTATCAGAAACGGCGACAAATAAACAGGAAAATTCTGACAAACTCTATGGTGATCCGCGTTAACGCGGATCACCAATGAGGGACAGGATTGAACAAGCAATGATACTTCATGTAGACTGTCGCATTTTCTGTAGATTTAATTAGTGCAGCGGTTACGCGGATCACCAATTCGTCTTAGTGACGAATTAATATCTAGTTGGTGATCCGCATAACCACGGATCACCATAGATTTCGTAAGAATTCTTTTTTTGGTGATCCGCGTAAACGCGGATCACCATAGACTTCGTCAGAATTTTTTGGTGATCCGCGTAACCGTGGATCACCATAGATTTCGTCAAAATCTTTCTTTTTATGTTTCCTGTTTCTTTCTGTTCATATCTGGTGTACAAGATATCTCTTTAACGCCATCGTCAATCATCTTGGAACTTGGCATAATTATGTCACATGTCAAGACCTCGCTACACAATTTTTGTCAGTGTGGTCACTTGCCCATGACGTCATCAATGACGTCAAATACGAAAAAGTTTGAGTTAACCTACATTTGCATTATCTCGAGCCGGCCGTCGAATAAAACAATGAACTTTTGGCAGAGGTAAAGTTGAGGTCAAGGGTCATCTGCTGAAGCTAACCATGTGCGCGCGCGCGACTACACTGGCGTGAACGGGCGTGTCAAAGTTTAAAAGTGCTCGAAATCACTTTTTATTAACAGTACTATATGTTTTAGGTCATTTGGAGCATTTTGGTGTGCGCGCGTACGCGGGCGTTTTTTCGCGCGCACCCCTTTCCTGACATAATAACGTGGTTTTTCAGTGGTTTTGGATGTCTAACTGAATTCTACGTCATTTAGAACCCTTTTCCAACCACCAGAACCCAAAATATCGCTTGCACGCCCAAAAAACGTAAAAGCGCGCGCATGCGCGCGTAGTGAATGACGGCCATTTTTAAATCACTCATAACTCCGTAAAATTAACGGTGACCCCTACAATTTATTGTGTATTCTAATAGCCTATGATGCGTAGATCAGATTTCAGGCAGCACTGTGCATGTCAAGTTGTTGTGACGTCATCTATGACGTCACAAAGAAAAATCAAGTTTTGTCCATATTTCATGACTGGAGATGACTAAGATGATTAAAATTGGTACACGGTAACTTCAGGTTAAAGGTCATCACTGATGGTAGCTGTATCCGTGCACGCGTCACGACGAGCACATACACGCACGTCGATTTTTAGATTCATGTTTGATACAGTAGTTTAGGTGAAAAGGGCAGTTTTGAGCGAGCAAGAATACTTTGTCACATTTTCTTCATATCTAACGATCGCATCGAATACGCGGATCACCAATTCACCTCAGTGACGAATTAAAGTGTAGTTTCTTCTTTATTTGTGTTTCTCTCTCACCATTTCTTGTGCACGCAATATCTTGAGAACGATGAGAGCAATTGTTTGTAACTTAGCATAGTTATGTCAAACGTCAAAAATGTTTTCCTGTCAATGTCAATAAACATCTGTGACGTAATTTATGACGTCAAAAGCAAAAAGTTAGACGTAATCTACACATTTGCGATATCTCAAGCCGGCGGTCGACTAAAACAACCAAATTTGACAAAGGTCAAGTTGAGGTCAAGGGTCAACCTTTGGACCATACCTTGTGCGCGTGCGCGTAACGACGTGCGCGTAAAATGCAAAAATGCTCCAAATTACTTCTTATTGACTGCACTATATGTTTCAGGTCATTTGGAGCATTTTGGTGCGCGCACGTACGCGCGCGTTTTTTCGCGCGCACACCTTTCCTGGCCAAATAACCCTTTCCCGACCACCTGGACCCAAAATATCGCTTATTAGTCAGAAAAACTGAAATGCGCGCGCATGTGCGAATAGTGAATGACGTCATTTTTAAATCACTCATAACTCTATAAAATTAACGGTGACCCCTACTTTTTATTGCTTATTATGATAGACTAAGATGCGTAAATAACATTTCAGGCATCGCTTTCTATGCGAAATTTTTGTGACGTCATGTATGATGTCACAAAGAATAAACGTATTTTACGCACATCTCATGACTGGAGTTGAGTACGATAACGAAACTTGGTACACAGTAACTTCAGGTCAAAGTTCATCACTTGTGTTAATGACAGTGAGCGCACGTCACGCCCAACGCGTACGTGTGCGTTTAATTTTTAATTCTTAAATCAAACATAACACTCTAGAATAGATGATGACCCCCTACTTTTTATTGGTTATTCTGGTAGCCTGGGATGCGAAGATAAGATTTCAGGCATCACTTTGTATACCAAATTCAGGTAACGTCATTTATGACGTCATAAATAAAAATCGTATTTCGTCCATATCTCATGAGTGAAGGGGAGTAACCTAACCAAACTTGGTACACAGTAACTTCAGGTCAAAGGTCATCACCGGTGCCAATCATAAGCGCGCGCACGTCGCAACAAAGGCGTATGCGCACGTCGATTTTATTTTCATTCCTGATAGAGAATTTTAGGTGAAAATGGACAGCTCTTAGCAAGTAATGATACTTGATTGATTATTTCATTTCTAGGCAATATAAAAATGTATACAATACATCAGCAATAATTTTTTTACGATAAGTTAATTGATTGAAACGCAGTAATCATTGCTTGGGGGGGGGGGGCATTCATAGGCCCCCTTTAGAAAATTATTATGTGACGCGTAAAAGTATCACTCCTCATTGTGAACTACCGCCATCATTTGGTAGCTTTGGTTCCAATTAGTCTGTGTTTTAGAACTGTTATTTCAAAGATTTTACCTTAGATGCTGTAAATTTGTTGAATTTTCAATAAGTTTTTGGTGGATTTACTACGAATTTGACCCTGTTCTTCAAATATTGGAATTGGAAAGTATGGTGCTGGAGTCGTCGAAAATGAAGAGGAACCAGGTGACAAGTTATTTTTATGTTTTACCCAATTCTTTATTCTATATTTCTTGGTAAAAGCTAAAAATCATGTACTTTCATTAAAAACATGAAATTTTATGAACGCTTTCCTCAGGTTAAAACGATGGGCTACGCACACTTTAATCTGTGCGTCACCCTTTTGGAAATCCATAAGAAATGACAATGACAATGATGGGCTAGCACAGGCGCGTCAATTTTTTTTTTTAAGCTTTAAAATGATCCAAATGACTTCTTATTAATAGCAGCATAAGTTTCAGGTCATTTTGAGCATTTGGTGCGCGCGTTTTTTTCCGCGCGCACCCCTTTCTTGACCGAATATCGTCGTTTTTTTTTGATGGATTTGGATTTCTGAGTTTTCTATCAATTAGAACCTTTTTCCGACCACTAGGACAAAAAATATTGCTTACAGGTCTAAAAAGCGTAAATGCGCGCGCATTGCGCGCGTAGTGAATAATGGGCATTTTTTAATGACTCATGACTCTCTAGAATTAACGGTGACCCCTACTTTTTATTGCTTATTCTGATAGAGTATGATGCGTAGAGAGTATTTCAGGCATCGTAGAACCGTAGTATTGAAAACATCTTTTCATGTATTGGGTTTTAGGTTTGGGTATATAAAGAGGAGAGTTTAAAGCACGTTGTGTAGGTATCTGAGGGGTTCTGAATACTATTAACTCTTTAACATACTCAGGGGCAAGTCCGTTAATTAACTTGTACATAAATACACAAAATTGGTAATCGACTCGTTGTATAAACGACTGCCGGTTTAATTGCCTCAGTAATGTTGTTCAAACATATGAAGTTTTGTTTATTACAAATTTTACGTGGGCCATTCTTTTCAACAAATGCAACACCAAATGCATGACACTTTACATGAAACATTTTTTTTTTTACCATTTTGTAAAATAAAATATTACTTAACCACATTTTGAGTAAAAAAAAATAATACGAACTGAAGTTTACAAAACGAAATATTAAGTAAAAACATCTCTGTTTTATTCACCAATTTTACTTATTAGGCACGCCGTTTTTTGCCATATACATTTTACATGAAAAGTGTTGGGTGATTTTTGCACAAAGTTTTACATTTTGCATGACAAAGTGCATGAAACATGAATTCTTTAACATATGTTTTGTGAAATACTACATAATATATATTTGCGACTTTTTTTACATAAATCGTCGGCGTTCATCCAAACCGTCGTATCAGTCGATTTGGTCAAAACAACGATTTGGAGATTTTTGCAGAAAATGAAAGTACAAGTCCTACTCTATACATGGTTAATTTTTTAGGCAGCATTTTATTTTATTTTTTGAGATATGTGGGGATTTAAAAGGCGATGGCATATAAATTTTTGATAAAATGCGCAAATCCTATTGGAAACGTGTGCTGTAGCACAGCAAACAACAACTGCGCGCACTTGATATGCAAATGAGCGGTCAGCATACGCGCTGTATTGACTTTGCACGTGAAAGAGAGATACGACGGTTTGCTTGATCGCGCGTATTGAAAATGCGGTCAGCGTTGTTGAACTCCCTATGGCGTTTTAATACAGGGAATATCTAAACCGCTCAAACCGAAATTACAAGCATGTAGCTCTTTTGCGATATTTTCACCGACTCTTGGTTCTGTGTAAAAATAAAGATATCAATGTTATATCATTGTCCTGGTCTTTCCTACCATGTACATTTCTAGCAATGAACATCTTTTGATGCTTGGGACAAAAAGTGGTAATTATAGTAGACTTTGAAGTCGATTTTCTCTGAAATGAGTTTCGCACTGTCGTATCGTGATACGACGGTTCGGATGACCGCCGACGAAATATTACAAAAGGAAGCTTACAATAGATTTTAATTTGTCACTGAGACGAATTGGTGATCCATGTATTGGTTTAGATCTTTAGATCTTAAGAGATTGTGACAATCTATATGACGCAGAATTCCTTGCTCGAAGCTGTCCCTTTTCACTTTAACTTCTCTGTCAAACATTGTTTAATATTTCGGCGTGCGCGTACGCTTTTGTCTTGACGTGCGTGCGCTTATGATTAGCACCAGTAATGACCTTCGACCAGAAGTTACTGGGTATAAAGTTTGGTTATCATACGCGACTCCGGTCATGAGCTATAGACGAAATACGATTTTTATTTATGACGTCATGGATGACGTCACATAATTTGGCAAGTAAAGTGGTGTCTGAAATTTTATCTACGCATCATAGGCTAATCGCCCACTGTACTTCCAACATTACCAATTTTAAATATATTTTAATTTTGTCAGTCTTTTCTATTTTGAAAAAAAAATCGTTCGCAAACTTGTCATGTCGTATTTATGCCACACTGATATTTCATATATAAACCAATTTGGTTTTAGACCTGGATATTCTGCATGCATGCGGCCGTCACATGGCAAAAGGGTGTATCTGCAAATTTTGACTTTTTCAGGTTTTTGCATTTGGGTGGGTTTTAGAGGGCGCTCTTTTCATTTATCTAGGTCTCGTAATTGCAGGACTTCTCTTTTTCAAGATAGCAGGGACTATCTGCAGCACTTTTTCCAAAAATATCCTGTCGTGTCATGGCAAGAGGATGTATCTTATAGATATGCCCCAAGTCAGCCGCTGCTGAGCTCAATGATTTTCGGTAAAAAGATGTATCTGCTAGATACACCTTTCTGCCAACAAAATCATTGAGCACAGTCAGCTTCGTAACATGGCAAAAGGGTGTATCTGCCACACTACGTGATATGCGCGCCGCGAAAGTCAAAGACCAAATTATGGCAAAAAGATGTATCTGTCACATACATTCTTTGGCCAAGTTTTTGCATGAGTAGGTCACGAACATTTCATGGTGTATGTTATAGATACCGCTTTTTGCAAACATGGTCAAGGTATGCACTAGCGCATTTCAATACCACCGTGCGCAGAATGCATGCCATGTGTCAAGCGTTTTTACACGTACACGCGAGCATGAATCATTGTTTACTTTCGGTTGCAAACCATTGCTAGATCCAGCAAGAGAAGAACTCCAAAGGTTGATTAATTTAAAAGG
>JZLH01S0290336.1:10758-23642 GCA_001188425.1 Eucidaris tribuloides
TTTTCATAAGCTACCTATTGCTAACTGCCGATATTCTGATCAAGCCACAAGAATTACATGTATGTACTTGTGTAATTTGCAGGTGCAGGGGGATGAATTTCATTATCTGTTTGTTTGTCCCTTTTTTAATGAAACACGTAAGCGCTACATCAAGAAATATTTCACTTGTCGTCCTAACATTATCAAATTCCGTCAGCTGTTCAATAGTAACAATATCAAACAGTTAAAGAATTTGTCCAGATTTTGTAGGTAATTATGTCAAAATTTGTTTAGAAAAGTATTGTCTTGTATTATAGTAACTATAATTTAGTTAACAACAGTTAATCGTAAATGTGTCACTTTGACACCGTATGTTTAATTTATTGTAAATTTATATACATATAGCTATATAATTATATATATTTGTTATTTTGACTTCGAAAGATTTATTTAATATCTCGTGAGTTTTACACTATGTTATTTCTTCCATGCCCCAGGATGGGGCCGTTTTAAGAAATAAAATTCATTTTGTCCATTAAAAAGTCATTTAAAATTCATTTCATGTCAAATTCATTGTCATTCAAAACTACAGGCGGAATTACCTTTTATTTTCTAGATTTTGGGAGGGCGGGTAAATCCGAAAGAAAAAAAAAAACATATGTTATCATAATACATAAGCTTAATAACAATCATGCATTATTTTAATCACAACCTAAATTATTTGTTTGTATGCACAGTTGTTAGTACTTGACGGCGTGTGACAAGTGTATGCGCGCTTCGTGATCATCCTCCAGACGGCTTCTCCTGATCGCGTGTGTCGACTTATATACGCGGTTGCTGCGGAAACAGTTAAACATTCTTTTGCGCCTGACTTCTTGTAGCAGCACATCTTGTCTTTACTTGTTCTCAGAGATTAGGATTGAATTTTATCAATCTTTCTGACTTTGATATATCAAATATGGGAAAGGCTCAAAGCAAATACAGGGACAGTACAAGCATTTGTTGCAATGAAAAGGAGGGAGGTAAGGAAAATAAATTAATAAGTTAATTTTATAGAAGGAAAAGCTGTTGTCATCTTTATGACTTTCAGATGACCTTGTCGCGTCCCTTACAGTAACATGGACCTTCGTAGTAGGTCCATGCAGAACGAAACACCTACATGCGGCACCTGATTCACAGTTTAAAACCCGATGATTGTTCACAGGCGACACATAATTGACAACCATATTAAGTGCAAATTTTGGATGATTTATTCTGTCTATTCTTTCTTAATGAATTAAGCTGAATCAACTACTAGTGTCCTGCATAAAAGCACATTACTTCAATTAAATCATATTCGTTAACAACACAAAGAGAAGTGGAGATATTCATGGGTTTAAGCGACGTATAAAAAAGACGCTTTACCTGATTATTTTTTTTGTCTATTAGTCCCTTAATCAATCGCATTATATTTATAGTAATTGCATGCAAAATGTAACTTATTTTGCCATCTCTGCTAAATAATCTGCATTTTCCGAGTGAGCAAATTTCTTCTAAAATCATTTCAATTTAGTAGAAGTTGTCTGTAATGAAGATGAACAAAATATTTTAGCATCCAATAAAACCTACCTATACATTTGATTTATATTTCTATAATGATGTGACTCGAACCTCAGTCGCAGGTATGACAGATTTTATTTCCGAAAACACGGAAGGAAAATATTAAAATATAAAATTTTAATCGACACTATAATATATTGCAATCACAGTTACAACATGAAAGTGGAGTATACAAACAAAACCCTCAGGAATTCACTCAGCTAGATAATTCTTATCTTTCTTGTTTGACCTTTGGCAAACTAGCACCCAGTCCCCATGTTGTTTTTTGTTTTAATCTTGATATTTCAATATAAATTAATCTCGGTACCAAACTGCATTCTCCACTACAATTCAGTATAAGAAAATTCACTACAAAGCAGTTTGATAATTAGAACGAAAAACAACATTTGTTCCAAAATTTATAGTGATTTTTAAAAAAATGATTACAAGGTAATAAATTCAATAATGGACAGTAAGCCAAAAAAAAAAAAAAAATTCCCACCAAGCGACATGCGACAAACTGAACAAATACGATGAATGGCATACTTGCTTATACACTCATGCTCATAATTACTGGATAATTTAGAGAAATTTTAGAAGTGACATTTCGTAACGGTACAATCTGGGATTAATATTGCTCCCCCAGTGAAACACATTAAAATCTAAGTTATTTCAGGAATGGCTGGCATTTTTGTAAGCGTCCGACTCGACGTAAAACCTGTGGTATATAAATGCGCGTATTGCAGAGTTGTGGCGGCGTGGTATGAGGTCACGTGGCGTGGTTACACGCGTTAAGTTGTAACGGACAATTATTCATGTTAGTTTATTATAATTAAAATTAGATCAAACTTAACAGTTTGTTTGTGATTTTTATTAAATTTAATTTAATACTTTTTCATGATTTTTGCTGGACTTTTTGAAAATAGTAAATATTATAATTGTATTTGCGCCACTCAAAACGTATTTTTGGTTTTTCACCTTTAGTCAATCTCATGAAATCAACATGCTGCACATACTGCATTTTCGCTGAAAATAAAAACATTGGTCTTGGAAATTTTACACCGATATAGAGAAAGAAACTTAAGTATCAACAAAATATTCCATAATTTATAAACGCGGCATGAGTGCTATTACAAGACTCCTAAAAGTTATGTCTCGTTCAATCAAATAATTGCGTCATATAATCGGTAACAGTTATCATGCCAAAAATTGCTATGTAGATTAATTCGAAGCATGCCAGTCTCTTATTGTCTTAACTGTTACTGTTTAATGCAATCTGATAACGGGATAAGTGTTTAAAACTAAATAAATTCACCCTTCTTCGTTATGCACAAGATGAGCAAACGTACACATAGACCGCCGACTGTAATTTAATTTCACAATGATGGATTATAAAAATTAGGCCTATCTCAAAAATATGTAAAACAAAAAATAATAAATTTCTAGTATTTTGTACGTCGTTGTAAAACAGAAACAATAAGAAAAATCAACTAAAAAACTCATTTCCGATTTCCCGTCTTCATACAATTTATGTTTTCAGCGCTCACATTTTAATTTTCCTCCTAGACTGACTTTGCTTTGACTCAGAGCCCTTCAAGATCACAGAGCCATCAGGAATACGGTTCAAACAGAGCACGACTCGGGCCCGTGGCTGATACAAAACACCAACACCTTGGGTACACATAAACACACAAAACTAATTATTGCATTGGACTAAAGCCCAAGTTTAGTTTTGGCGGATTTGTTTGTTTTTTGGACAGCTTATATACCCAAGGTCATATCACACCAATACATTCTGAAATGTCTTGTCCGTTTTTTTTTATAATTACATTACATGAAAAATCTCGGAGGGGGGGGCGACCCCGAGATTTTTTCGGACCCCCAAAATTTTCGACTATAGTTTACATTATAGGCATCCGAAAGGGGTTAATGAGGTGTTAAGTTATCTGAGGTTATACCTCATCTGAAACAAGCCAGAGGGTCCGCTCTTTCGATCAGATATAACTCAGATAACCTTAACACCTTATTAACCCTTCTTGACGCTGATAAATGAAATATAGTTCGAATTTTTATTAATGAAGACATTCAGAATCTGTTATTGGAGTGATATGACCTTTGGTATAAAGTTTCAAACAACAAACAAAGTCCCCAAATAAACTTGGGCTTTAATGTGTGATAAAAATAAATGCTAGTAAACAAATCAATATAAATGAACATACAATGAATATAAATGAATATAACTAATCATAAAACTGATATGATTAGATAAATGCAATATAATATGTAAATTGATATTACCAATCACAATGAATGTGTACAACGTGATAGACAATACAAGTGAAATATTTGTATTTGATGAATTATCTCTTTAAAAAGAGGGTCCAATTCCCTGAGATTTGCTTACCGTAGCGTTATATTTTGTATGGGTCGATATTTGATGACTTGTGGGCACAGTTTCTAAACCTGTTGGCAACCATTTTAAAATTAAAAAGTAATCTGGGATTCTTTTACCTCAAAACTAGGCAATTTTGGTCAAAAATTGAGAAAATCGATAATAAAACATCCTTTTGCCCATCATCGTAAGATATTTAGCATATTCTTGTACCTTTCAGCCTTTCAGTTGATTGATATCATAATAATACTTGAGATCAACATAACCAGCAAAACGGACACTTGGGCCAGAAAATCTATTTTGGGGCCTGAATCAAGGAAAATGATATAAATACACAATTATGTTTGGCAAAATAATATATTTTTAGTGTACAATAATATAACTTTTACTGTATAGCAGCAATATTTGTAGTCGGTCGTTATCAGTCAATCTTGAAAAGTTCAGCATGTTATGTAAATAGTGTTCCGGCAATGATAAGCAAGACATTATAGAAAATGTCTCCCACAATACACTACAATAGTGAAGGCGCCGGGGTGAAATCTTCCGGGGCGAAATCTGTCTGGAAAAAAAATGCCCGAAAATTGTCCGAAAATCGTCCGAATACTCGCTCAGTGAAGGAGGGGGAGGGGTTGGGTGGGATCGTCGCGAAAACAAAAATGTCCGAAAAAAATTCTCGTGACTTTTCTCGATCAAATTTGTCCCGACAGCGCCCGAAAACTCGCTCAGAAATGGTGGTGGTGGGGGGGGGGGGTTGTGGGTGTGTCGGGGAAAACAAATTTGATATTACCCTATCAACTTTTATTATCCTAAGATAATATTTAGCATATTATTGTTGACTTTTGGTTTATTAGTGATACAAAATCAATACTTGAGATCAACATAGCTAGCAAAACGGAAACTTGGGCCTGAAAATCTAATTATTAGCCTAAATTAAGCATTATATTTTGGGTAAGATATTATATTTCAGTGTGTAATTAATTGTTTCTGTATAGCGACAATTTTGTGTGCGGTTGTTAAACGCTCACATCAATCAAATTTCAAAGTTCAACATGTTAGTGCCCCAGCCCTTAAAAGTAAGCCATATTAGGAAAGGTTTCCCACAATGTATAAAGCTTTGCAAACCAGTGTCTGAAGAAAAAAGCATGTTTGCATAACATATACTCGGTATTTCGTTTGCATAGGTTTAATAACTGGATTTTTAGAGCGACGTCCAGAGATTAGTCAATATGAAATATTAAAAATCAACATTTTCGCACATCTTATCAAGTTTTTACAATGACTACAAGCTCAGTGGCGTAGCCAAGGGGGGGCGATGGGGGCGGTCGCCCCCCTAAGATTTGGCCTAAAAAAAAAAAACTGATGTGAAGCTGCCACCTTCATTTCCTTTTTTTTCTTACTGTTGAAATATCTACAGCAATATACATCAGGCGCGGATTATACATATTTTCATAAGCGTGGTAAGAAACATGTCAAAATTTTCGGCGCGCTCCGCGCGCAAATTTGCATCTTAAAGGTTAACAATTTTTCATGCAGATCGCGACGCAAAATTGAATACTAGTATGATGATAATAATAATAATAGTAATAGTAATAATAATAATAATATAACTCTGTTTAGAACACTGATATTAAGTCATCACTTTGCCACATTCCTTTTGGGGGGGGTGGATATGTGGGTAGGGGTTATTACGTTCGTGTAAATAGTTGAAGAACAGTATACGTTCAACAGTTATGTAAGAACATACGAAGCAAGAACTATATAATGTAATAAACTCGTGTTAGAGTATATTTTAAAACGAGTGACCCGACAATATATTCATTCATTTACAAATATGCCATATATGTATTTTTACATCCTAATTTTTGACATCTATCATCCGTTTGATTTAAAAAAATACATTTTATCAGCGTGATATCGGAAATCACCATTTTGATATTGTACACGCTAATATGATTACTCAGAAAATATTATATGCCTGTATTAATACATTAATGAGGGATCTGTCTGTTTAATATTGTTGTAAATAAAGAAATGCCTTACCGGTATAAATAAAGCACTCTAGTACAAAAACAACAACAACAGTTTGGAAATAGATTGCTGAATCTATCTTCAGTTTTATCTTTCAACAAAAGATACAAGGAGAAAACAGAATGCATTTCAATAAAAAAAAAAATACAATGAAATACGTTTAATTGTTTAAGTATAGTCAGTTTTTTATTATACAGTATGTTAATGCCCCAAGTTTATGTTACAGAATAAACATTTGCCTTGCGAAATAAAGAACTTTGATCTTGAATGAAAATTTATTATGTGATATTCTATCTAAAGTGATGATGTATACTTTGCGTGTTATTGACATACTATACAATTGCCATAAATTACCACAGTAATGTCTTTTCAGCTGATACAATATCATTGAAAATATCCGAGACAAGTTGCGTCCTATTTGCATGAAATAACGTGAGCCTCATAAACGCATTTAATAGATTGCAATAAGCCAGTTCACAATTGCATGACACGCTAGATGGAGGTCAATATGGCAGAATAGTTGCTTGAAACCTGTTAAATTTTATAACACAAAAATAGCGTCTATTTACGGAGTGAATATTTCATATGCCGCCAAATGCATAACCGCGAATGTAAAGATGCGGGTATTACATTCCTTAGCAAAACTTAACCAAACTCATTTATACAGACCTTTATTACCACAATGAATGTGTATGCATCTCCAAATGCCTCGCTAAAAACCTTCACACTCTTCAAAGCATCTTGTGGTCACTGTTAGACATTCTACTGCCTGAACTGGCTTATTAGAAATTGAACGCTTCTTTCATCCATGCAAATCAAAATACCTCCTTAATAGTTACAGCTGGCTCAGCAATATTAGACCTACTAAAAGGATTAAAAGGATATGCCGATTTTTTTAGCGTTAACATATGGATAATTCAAAATTAATCGCTCGTGAATTTGTTATCACTCTTTGAAAAACACAAATAAAAGCTATAACTTACTGACCAATATGCATTCGACGTCAGTGCAGCTTTCAAGATTGAATTATGTAACTATTTTACGATAAGCACTATTGCTAAGATTTCACTCTTTGCCAATCCTGAATCCACAAAAAATTGTTTTGTTCGCCGTAAATTAAAAACTGCATTTATACAGATCATTTGACGTGGTTACAGGGTGTAAATATACATTCTTTGCGACGTCAGGCGAGTTATATTTTCCAAGGGATATATTTAAATATGATTCACGAGGGAAAATATAACTACACTGACGCCCGTCCAAAAGATTGTTACATTACACCCCCCTACCCAGTTGATATCTGTTATATTGATGGCCTTGCATTACTCTTACAGTCGGTGATTTTCAAGCTTCGGTGTTGGTGTTGAGTTAATAGAAAATCAAACACCGAGCCTCACCTTTAGCCAGACGATACGATTGCTACTATCGATTGCCACACACACGTAGTGACGTACACGCGCCATCTCACGGTGTTGGATGAAAGTTACGCCGATGTCCGAAAATCGATGAACTATTTACTACAAAATGACACCAAATCCATTTTCAGCGGTTTGGCGCCCCCATCGCACAAAGCTGTTCTCCATTAGCCAACACACACAGACGGGCATTAGGTCGTATATAAACCGTACGAGGGTCACATGGGGCTCACAGCTATTTGTTATTATAGGGATCGTATGTTTGTTCAAGCTCCAGAATGGTGTTTTTAATGCGTTTTCACAGATAATTTTCTACATCGAGATTTGATATCATCCGATAGGCTTTGGGACAAGGATTAAAATTCTGACTGGATCGCTTCCTAGTTCTTATTTATCTGCCAGAGTATAGTATCTTCACCGTTTTTGAATAATTTTTGACTGTTGAAATTTCAATTTTGCAATATTGAAACCTTTTGCGCCAGACATACAAGTTGGGCGTATACGCACCCATCACCACCACATAAGCGCAACAACCACCATCATCAATCGTTACGCAATACGCGTTTTCACTATTTGTTTTTACGCTTCATCTATTACCAGTGCGCTGAGCGATAACTGATGTGACGTTATGGCTATCAATAACATCTTGCAGTCTTGGACGACGCAGATTAGCAAATGAAGAATTCGGGAAGGAAGATGCAGGTTGCTGATAGCATCCATTCAGCAATCAGAAGCGATGCCACATCGCACCCTTCCCGAGAGATGACTCATCATCCAATTGGTGATCTCGTGCGTCGATGCTGGTTGCCAAGGTGATGGCGGCTATTTCAGCCAGGCTGATTTGTCCCATGGCGCGTGACTGCCGGCCGTGACTGCGGCGATGCGAGACGGCGAATGGCGCTCAGCTTGATGCACACGATGCTGGGATTTGCTCGACTGAAGTCTCATTTTGTCCAAACCAATAAGTATCGACTTGGATATGGCTGGAACAATATGGAGACGGAAAACATCCGTATTCATGGGATGCTGCCGAAGAAAAGCAGGATGAGGACATCGAACGAATTGTGTCGTTTAATGGTGGCAAGGAGTTTATGGAGTCAGAGGATCTCATCGGAAGACATTTCCGTAGCCACAGGTTGCCCAGCGCGGAAGACGTCGCTGCAGGAGGGAGATAGCCTCCAAGGCAAAGGCTATCATAGCCAAATTCGTCAGGCGTGACGTTAAGATCAAGATCATGAAGAACAAAAGAAGGCGAAGGGCTTAGCTACAAATTACAAGCATGTATTCGTCGACCCGACGCCGACCTGACATCTCTACGTAGCGCATGCTTCGGGAGCCTGTAAGCGCATACCAGCATTAAGGGCTGTCTGCGTCGCTGTTGATGGAAGCTCATGTGTAAGCAGCCTTGCTAAAATTGGAAAGATAGTGACGAAGGTTTAATCGTACTTCCCCGGATGATCTGCTGGAATGGTTGGATGGGACGAAACGCAAAATCACTCGATCTCGGCCTTTTGTCTTCAAAATTAGCGACATGGCACGCGCCCTTTCAGCAGAACCTTATATCAATATTGTTAAGTCTGAATGTTTGTGGCTTGCAGCAGCAGCTAAGACTCGCGGGTATTAGATTTTATTTGTTACAGCGACTTTGATAATTTGCATGCTTTATCTGAATTGTAAATGTGACTCTCGTCAATTTTGATGATAACTGGCTTACGCGAGCTTTCCAAGGTTTCATTATGCCTATTAGAATGCCAGCATAAATATGGGAGGAGCTCACGGTTGTTTGTGTATTGTATCAAAAACGATGTTAGCTAGGACCTACTTTGAAATTATTTAATGATACATCGTCGGAATTTGTTTTGGTTTAAAGTGTAATAAGAATGCATTTTGTTGAAGCTTTTTTATTCTTGGCGCCGCGTATCTACATTGGTGAAGGGTTCATTATGATTCATCATAATGAAATATTGATGACATTTTTGAAGATCTAATTTAATTTTAGTGCACCCTTGACCTTCTTAGTTTAATCGCCCGTGATTTTTAACTGAAGGACTGGTATTTTGAATTTATTTTGTTGAATTTGATGAGATGGTAGATTTTCGCAGGGGGGGCGGTGTTAGAAATTGGCTCATGACACTTCATTTTTGGCCTTCAATCTGAGCTCACTAAACTTGGTATTCGAACTGAGCGTTTCCAATATGGATAGGACTTCAACAACAATGCGTTAATCGTCTTGATTGAACTTTGTCAAACAAATTTTGATGTTAAAAATTGTTAATTGGTAGGTTCGCGGAAATGATTAGCTGGCGAGTGTTGGGGATTTTACCATGCTCAGAAGGCCAAGGGTTAAGCAGTGTTGGTTGCATTATGTGCTTGTGTCATCTAACCTAATGCCTAAAATTTCTCATTTTTAATTGTTGATCTTGTAGACAAATGTTTGTCTGATACTCATGGTGCTATTATCTGTTGCAATTTCTGTTTTAAATGTAATTCTTGATGGAGGAAATGCTACGTTGATTATGGAAAATGCAATCTTATCGATGACGAATTGGTCAGTATCACAGATATATACGTATTGCTTCCTCTCAGGCGACTAACTGGGATAATGACCTTAAAGTCCGAATATAAGAATGCCATTAAACCAGCTGATATGAACATATTAATGCGAAACTTTGATAGATTTGAATGTGATGATTTATACCAGGATGATTTAGATGGGTATTGTATCAAGATGCTTAAATCGAAATTTTTATTGATTCTGCCAAGTTCCTTAGCTATGCTGGTAAAGACGTAGCCTACGTAACTTTAAAAAATGAACAAGAATATTTGTGCTCGAAATAACCTTGCCGTTTGTAAATTAATGTCGAAAATGCAAAGCGAAAATATATTTTAAAGAAACAACGTAGATTGAAAGGCGAAAAATTACTGAAAGGAGCGCTAGGGTCTGAATTTTTACGAAGTAAAGCCAAGTTATATAGGAGATTCATTCGAAAAGTTTATAGAAGCTTTACAATAAAGCTATTTACATAATAGGATGCGCAATTCTTAATTCTAGTGAACCCAAAGAATATTGCGGCATATTTTGAATAAGGCAAGCCAACTCTGTTGACAAGTATAGGCTAAAATATCATTGGACACGTTAAGTCGAGCATTGAAAAAATTTGAGCACTAAGCCTAATGGTTCATTTCTACTGAAACTGATTCAGATTTTGATTCCTACACTTATAACACATTCTATTAATTTGAGCTTATTGATGGCTGGAATTTACTGGAGAGGAAGTTTGAACATATTCGTTAGTTGCGTAATAACAAGGCGGGGTGGAATTGACAATATTTTAAACGAGTTTTTGAAAAATTGTCCAAATGGAACTGGTGTTATTTTATGGTAAGTTGTTTAATATTGTTTTGTTGTCCGTCCGTGTGGTCCCTTCAGTTGCGTGTTAGGAAGATCAAACCTTTGTATAAAGAAAGGCTTCGCCTAGACGACCACAGACAATTACAGGGGAATTACGCTTCTTAGCTTGCTTAGGGAATGTGGTTTACTGCTTGGATCAATGCCAGACTCACAGAATATCTACATATGATGTTGGAGTTATAGGTGAGGCAGCAAGCTGCGTTTTAGGCAGAGCTACAAGTACTTTAGATTCATATATTTACTTTGCATGGGCTTATTTGCAACTGTATTTACATCGAAGGAAAAAAGAATTTATTGCGCCTTTATTGATTACAGAAAAGCTTTTGATCTCAATGATCGGTCAAGTTTATGGTTCAAAATTGATTTCAAATGGTATAAATGGAAATATTATTCGTGTTGTTCTATAACATGATAAAAAATAGCCAAATTCTTGGCGTTGAACTTTTTGGTCACGCGGCATTCAAACTTTTTTTGCATGTAATATTTGGAGTGAGACAGGGCGAAAACTTTGTCTCCGCTTTATTATTGCCAGGACTAGCCTCTGTGTAAATGATTTGACATTTTGTTAGCAGACATTATAAGCGGTCTTGATATGTGTGCATCGTGAGCATAAGAAATCATCTCAGTAATTGATGCATGTGGAAGTATTTCTACAGCCTTTATGCTGCTTACTTATGCTGGATTGATACGATAGTTATGGCTGAGTCAGCTTGATGAATTGCAAACTGCTTTATCTGCTGTTCAACAGTATTGCGATCTTTGGAAGCTGTTCAGTTTAAATGACAAGTAAGACAAAAGTTGTAATTTTTTCAAGAGGAAAAGCTTCAGTAAATATTCCTGTTTTTTTCCTTTAGTGGGGCGAAGTTCAAGGCTTGATGTTGGTTAATGATTATACTTAATTCTTGGAACTGTGTTCAACTATAACCGGCGTCGTTTAATAGGCTATTCAAAAAACAGAAGTCAGTCAAGCTAGAAGAGCCTATGTTTAATTTGATCTAGTAAAGGCTAAAAAGTTCATTATGCTTAGCTTTTAGATATACAATGCTGATCTTTTGATCAGTTGTTGTTCCAATTTTATTGGTATGGTAGTGAGATTTGCGGGGTTTTTGTAATCTGGATAGATTGATAATGTTTCATAATAAAGTTGCTTAAAAAGTATACTCAGCGTTAACCGTGGGGGTACTGCAAATTGTATGATGTATGGGCGAATTGGGCAGGCTTTTTCTTTAACAAGTACAGTTAGAGAAGCGTTTGATTAATTTTTGGGCGAGGCATAGTAAGGAAAATCTAAGCTCTCTTATATAATCGTATAGTTTGCTGCGTTCAGCTTCATGACTGTGGCGATTTCAAGTCATTGTGGATTAGTAAAGCTTAAAAGTGTGCTAGACAAGGTTGTGTATGTCAAATTTTATGGCTGATGATAATCCATTGAAATCTTAAAATGGTATACAACTGTCTTTGAATCTTAGGTGGCATGACCATGGATAAGCAAAATTGGGCAGTGCTGAAGTTAACAGAAATCGGCTTTATGCTTTAACTATAGGCATTTTAAAAAACAAGAGGTTTGGCTTGGAAAATTATTTGTTTAAATTGGATCTAGGAGATAGGATAACTCTTGTAACTTTCGATGCAGTAATCATAAGCTACCTATTGCTAACTGCCGATATTTCTAGATTTCAAGCCACAAGAATTACATGTATGTACTTTTGTGTAATTTGCCAGGTGCAGGGCCGGATGGAAATTTCATTATCTGTTTTATGTTACGGTCAGCGTTCCGGGTTTGCTCCCTGTTTTAATGAAAACACGCTAGACGCTACATCAGAAATATTTCACTTTGCTGTCCTTAACATATCAAATTCCGTCAGCTTTGTTCCATTTTAGTAAACAATATCATAACAGTTAAAGAATTTGCTCCCAGATTTTGTAAGCGCTAATTATGTCAAAATTTGTTTTAGAAAAGTATTTGATTCTTGTATTTAAGTAGTAACTACATTTAGTTTAACCCAACAGTTCATCGTTAATGCTGTCACTTTGACACCGTATGATTTAATTTATTGTAAATTTATATTCATATATATAT
>JZLH01S0290336.1:32476-42943 GCA_001188425.1 Eucidaris tribuloides
TTGCCTCCGAAAAATGGCCCTAGAATCAAAATCAATGATCTTGGTATCATTTTATTGGAAAAAGAATGTTCTAACCACCGAAATAAAAGTTAATGACGTTTTGCCGATAATGGTGAAGAAATTAGCGATCATACTCGTAGCATTCTTTCTGGGCCACCCTGTATAGTGTTAAAGTAAATCTGACGAACTGACACAATGCAAAAATGGTCAGGGTGATAGTTATACGAATTATGACATCAGTACTGCGTGTGAAAATGGGCAATCACAAAAAATGTGCTCCTTTTAAAATTTTGATGTCAATAATAAATTCAAATGCATTACCATTGTGACTTCAATGGAACAAGGAAGGTGTTTCAAACACCGCGAATCAAAACTAAACAGACAGCGCCGGAGACAGCGCTATAAATGTTATTTGTAATGTTGCATAAAAACTCATATAATTGGCTTTTCTTTTTGGATTTTGTGTTGTGTTGGCACATTACATTTCAAAATTACTGTAAAGTAATCCGTGAGCAAGCGTAGCGAGCGAGCGGTTTGGGGAAATTCTGACTTATTTATCGAGAAAAACGCTCTGGATGTGAACTCTAAGTCTCGTTCTAAAAAAATAAAACTGCCTACAACGTATTTTAAAGTGTTGATATTATAGGATTGGTGCTGTATCGTGATTGGCAAACATATAATTGCACACTGTCCACAGTTTATGCATTAATTGCCACAAATAAACAAATTAATTGCGACAAATTAATTGCCAAAAATTTGCATTAATCGCCACAAATACGCAAATGATATAACTAACTGGTATAAATAAATTCCTCTATAATGTTCTATGATCCTAGTGATGGGTGATGCGAAGAGATGAAATAGTTTTGCTGGTTTGTGTGATATTACACAAAGAAACAGTAACGTAACGACGCTTGGAATAATACTGAAGAACATTTTGTGTACTACATAAAGCATACCCCCTACTTAAGTTGTACTCAGTATTTAGCTCACTCAATGAACAGTCACAGTTGTACAAATAATTATGAAAAGTATCGATTCCAGTGAGGGAAATAGTGATTATGTAATACATAGATTGCAAAATTTGTGTAATTTAAAAAAGGCGAAGAAAACAGTTTAGCAACATAAGCATCTCTGTATCATGTTTACATGCTCTCAGAAAGTCACTGTAGGACTGCACGTTACAAACAGTTGTTCTGTTCAACTGTAATTATGGAAAATATGATTATAAAATACAAAATTTATGAAATCTTCATCAATTCATGAATGAAAAAGGATATTTATTAATATCAGCCTCTCTGACCCATGATCAAATTTCATTTGGGGGGGTCAAGCGCACCCCCAAAAACCCCACATCTTACGCCAGTGTTTCATATAATCCTATACATCACATAATGGTAATATCTTTTGTGATATTGTATAATGGTAAAGCATGTTTGGTACGTATAGACAATATATTTTTCTACACTATATCAACATTGATTTAAAGTTTCACTTTCAAGGAATATGAAAATTTTCTATATAACATTTATAAGGTTCTATAAATGGTCCTAATCGCTTAATTCAAAAGAGCAAAAGAGATAACGTGTTCAATCTTGAAAGAGTGAATTCAGAGTGAACAGTAACGTAGACAGGTCCTCTCACCGGGGGGGGGTGATTTGATGTCCTGAGGGGTCGATCATAATGCATGTTCAAATAAGCGCGCGCGTGCACACACACGCACACATCCAGACACACACACACACACACACGCACGCATACACACACATACAACACACACACACACAACACAACACACACAACACACACACACTAGTAGCACACACACTATCGCACATGTCCAAACGCAGATACAGACACACATACACACGCAGATACATACAGAAACATACTGCGCCCGTATTACAGATTTTTCAACGGGGGGGGCGTAAGTAAAGAATAATAAATAATAATAAGAAACCACTCCGTTTTGAAAGTGGGGTGCATTTTAATTTTTAACAATTGATCCGAACGTATATACAGGTATAACTGTATATTCTGGAATGTTTTAGCAGGTCATTTTCAAACATGGTAATAATATGAAAGGGGGTCAGGGGCGTAGCGCCCTGAAGCTTAAGGGTAATAGGGGTTTTATAAGCATATCTTTACTCTCTGATAACACTAAGGACTGTATGGCAAGGCCATTTATCGTGATTTTCCATGGTCCCATCAGTGGTATTTTACAAATCCCTAATGATGATTATTTAAATATTACTAAACCTATAAATCGGGTTTGTTATCCTAATACCATTTGCGAGTTTTTAGAAAATTAATTAATTATGACGGTAATTTATTATGTCGTGACCAAGTACGTTTTATCACTGTACAAACTACCGCAGACTTTCACAGTGTGCAAAAAAATAAATTACGTGCCTGGAATGTCACTCCGTCATATCCTCGTTGGCAAACTTGCGAGTGCTTGACAACCTATGCAGTCACAATGCTTCTGTAAAACCGACGATGTTTGAAAACTGAATAGAAACTTCGGTGAGGGGCAACCTTTTACAAATAACGGAGGACTGCGTGAATGGTTAAATTCATAGAAAATAATACCTTCATCAGTGCATTCCGATGCGTATAATGTAGAGCCACAGGCCTTAATAAATATTAATAACATAGCTGTAAAGACTGATCTAGTGACTAATGTTCGTGTCTGTGAAATCGCTTTTGACGGTGATTCCTTCTTCTACGAATGGGCCTGCCTACTTACTAATTAGCCGATTATCTCATCAATGCGCAAATAAAACTTGGGAAAAAATGTGTTTCCTCATCAGCAACTTCATCTTAATCAAACTGTAATGATATTTTCCAATACCAATCTGGAGACTCTACAGAATAATTTTTCTGGAGCGTTATTTTTTTGGTCAATGCCCTACAGTCCACTAGTTTCGTGAAATGGACATTCAACCAACAATAAGAGCCGCATATATTCATTTCGAAAAATTATCATTAAAACTATTTGGTATGCAGGCCACTCCTCCCTCGGCCAATGTGGGGGATATATCCCGCATTCCCCAGGATTTACAATTTTGCCAACGTCTATTTTTCGACACCACCCGTAAGGAGCAAAACACAGTCGTTTAGGGGATTAGAAATACGAATGTACTAAAGGAATAAAGGTGACACAACGATGATGATTATAACAATGATGATAATAACGGTAAGCAGAAGAGGGAGAAAATAATGATAATAATATCATCATCAGCATCACCTTAATACTATAGGAATACTACTGATTAAACAAATATATATTTTTTTCCGTAATCTCGGGGGATGCATACCCCCATCCCCTCCCCCGCTGTCTACGCCCCTGAGAATGACATACTAGGACGCTGGATCATTAAATGTGACTTTCCTATCTTTTTTTTTATGCAGTAGATTTCATTTACTTTCGAGGAAATTTCCCTCTTCCCCTATGACTTCACTACGTAAAAAGAGAATAAGACCACGCGTAAAAATCTTCATACAGCTTCTGCCCGAATTTGGAATTGTCCAAAGAATGGTGGAGGGTGCAAAAAATCGATTTCCCAATACGCTTATCATACCTATGAGCTATGACAAACTCAGAAAATTCAATTTATGCAATGACGTTTTATCATGGTTTGTATGATGTTGAATGGCTCTGGGGTGGCTGAACAGGGGGGGGGGGACAGAGGGGCATTTGCCCTCCCGAAATTTCCGATAGGCAAAATATGCCCCTTTTTTGGAATGAAATGTGCAGTTTTTGAAAGGATACTTATTCTTTAATCTACGCGTTTTTATGCCTCCGCAACGAAGTTGCCGGAAGCATCATGTTTTCGAGTTGTCCGTCCGTCCGTCCGTTACCGGTTCTCGTTACCGCGATAACTTAAGAACAGCTGATCGGATTTCAATGAAACTAGGATTAAGTAGGTACTATGGGGCAAAAATGAACTGATTAGATTTTGGAGCTGAAAGGTCTCGGGTCAAAGGTTACAGGGCCTAGAATTAAACACTACACAAAAAGTAAGTTCGCCCTTTTTCAAAATATAACTTTTGAACGAAACAAACGTTAGGAGAAACACTTTGCACGGGTATTTTAACACGCATTGCCTAACTTCTGAGTAAAAATGAAATTGATCCGTCAGGTCATGCATGAGTGAGCATGTATTAAAGTCAAAATTGTCACCTTTCAAAAGTCACAGGAGTCATTTATTATGCCAAAATAACAGTAAAAAAAATATTTTTTACTACATCAACCTTTTGCACGCTGAATTAATTAGGAGGGGATAATAATGACGATTGTTGTTTGATATTTTCTTTAAATATTGTTTTCCTTATTGCACCATTTATTTAGGCAGCATATGTCATGAATTACCAGCAACTTCAGAAAATAAGCCAAGTTTGAATTTTCTCTCTTATGTGTTCAGTTACATCATAAGGAACGACTTTCAACTTGGTGTCAAATTTCTAATGACCATCTTGACAGTGTGAGGGGCGCTTTTTCAAAATGGCGGCTAAAATCTATGAAAATCCATTAAAAACTTGATTTTCCACCATTCAATCACAATAAAAAAAAGGAGAAACACTCATCACTGTATTGTAAGTGTAACAATATGCATTTTATATTCACAATAGGCATTATCCTATAAGTTGGGGGCGCTGTTTAACAGAATGGCCGCCTATAAGATTTTTTTTTTCAAATAAAAATCTTTCCAAGCTCGATTTTTCACATTTACGTGTTTGATGACATCACAAGGAACAACTTTCAACTTAGTGTCAAATTTCTAATGACCATCTAGACTGTGAGGGCGCTTTTTCAAAATGGCGGCTAAAATCTATGAAAATCCATTAAAAACTTGATTTTTCCATCATTTAATCACAATAAGGAGAAACACTTATCCCTATATTGTATATATAGGTGTTACAATTTAATGCATTTAATTATAAGTGACAAATGTCATCTTATTAATTGGGGCGCTGTTTGACCAGCACTCTTACAGGGAGTCATAAACCAACTTTTTTTCAAAATTTAGAGTTTGTTTGTTTGTTTGTTTTGGGGGTAATAACGGGCAATGAGGCTGCATTAGCAAAATACGCCTTTGAGAACCTTCACTGGCCAGAATAGTCCAGTAATTCAAAGATCATGCAAGAATCGAAGGAAGGCAGCCATCCACGTTTCACCATGAGAGGGTAGATGAGAGAAGCACAAAGATGATGAAATATGCTGCCAGTGTGGTAATCACCAGGAAGGGGAATCCATTCATGCCAAGCGACATGTTTAACCTGGTAACCTACGCTGTGACCCCTGCCGAAGTGGCCAAAAATATTGAGGATCGAGACACTCTGGGAAGAGAAGCATTTGAGAAATTTGCATTATCCAGGATGGTCGAACAGACAACTGGCTTTTGGGACCCACAGAAGAAAAAGAACATCACCTTCTTCAAGGAGTTAGACCAGTAACCTAAGCCAAAGTGAAAGGCTAATTGGTAACTGTAAAGCAAGAGGGATGACTACAGGATACTATCCCGACTCCTAGTTGTAGCCAAAAGCAGGCCCGAGTTTGAGGTAAAGGATGCAATTGGAGAGTACGAGTTTATTGCTCCACCATCTAATTTTATCCAGATAGTTCTATGATTATGCTCTCTGGCACGTCACAGGCAGTTCGGTTGATAATGAATCTTCTTCAACAAGATAATAATCAGGAATCTACAAATGGAGAGGTATGTGTGCCTACTCTACAACACATCTAGCATTAAGTCCGAGTCTACAAAGGAACTTATGAGGTGGATGTTGTTCGATCAGAATGGCAAGGAGGGGCGACAACTGCTTCCGACTGACACTCGAAGTACTCTAAAACCACACGCAGGAATATCATTCTTCGTGGCTGTTGTTTGAAAGATGTGCGGTAAGCCATGTCCTTGCATTCCTGCCCCTACAGAGTACTCGTTGAAATTGGTAGATGAAGAATTAATACCAATTTTCTGTACTAATCCACCAGCACCAGAGGGTTTTGCTTATGGACTGTAGGGCAAGGCCATTTATCGTGATTTTCCGTAGTCTCATCAGTGGTATTTTACAAATTCCTAATGATGATTATTTAAATATTACTAAACCCGTAAATCGGGTTTGTTCTCCTAATACCATGTGCGCGTTTTTAAGAAAATTAATTAATTATGACGGTTATTTATAATGTCGTGACCAAGTACACTTTAGCAGTGTACAAACTACCGGAGACTTTCATCGTGTGCAAAAATAAATTACGTGGCTGGAATGTCACTCTGTCATATCCTCGTTCGCAAACTTGCGAGTGCTTGACAACCTATGCAGTCACAATCCTTTTTGTGATACTGCAATTGTTTGAAAACTGAATAGGAACTTTCGTGAGGCGTGAGTCATTCTATAAATAATGGAGAACTGCGTGAATGGCTTTTGTTAGGTTCATTCAAATGAATGCCTTTTCCAGTGCATTCCAATGTGCATTAATGTAGAGCCACCTGCATTCATAAATATTAACACAGTTGTAAAGAGCAATCTAGCGAGTAATGTTAGTGTCTGTGAAATCGCTATTGATGATGATTTCTTGTTCTACGAATGAGACTGGGGAAATTGCCTTACTAGTAGTTGATAATCTCATCAATCTGCATGTAAAAAAATGGAAAACAAAGGCTTTTTCTGATAAGCAACTTCATCTTAATCAATTGTTAATGCTATTTTTCAATACCAATCTGGAGACTATATAGCAGTTTTTTTGGAGCGTAATTTGGTTAATGCCCTACAGTCCATAAACTTCGTTGGTGCTCCAGCCGAGGATGCATGCGCAACAAATAAATACGGTTGCAAGAAAACATGATGATGGTATGCAACGATGCCTGTGAACGTTCCCATGAGTGTGAAAACATAAGAGACCTCACTACAGAAATAGAGAATGATGATGAACTTCTGTGATGATTATCAGGTACATATGGGCCAGTATACTTGATAATTATGTATACATGTATTTAGAAGTGTTGAGGTTGTAGCTGTGGTCTACATTGGCAACAAACACTTTGATCAGCTCAGACGAAAATGTAACTGCACAAAGATTGCTGCAACAAATTACGTTGATTTCAAAATCAGTCTACAATTAGTTGATCAATCAGTTAATTAAAATACACATTCAATACGATACATTTTAAATGCGGTCAATGGCTTAATTCCCATCATATACAACTTACATGTGAGTGTCCACTTTATTCCTCTTTTATATGAAATCATATACATTACCAAATAATGCTAAATGGCAATTCCCAAGGAAAGTGAACAGACCAGAAACTACATATATTGGGTAATTATCCCAAAACATGTTACAATTATTGCATGGTTTGATCGACTTTGATTTATGAAGAAACAATGTTGGTTATCGTTTGTGCTACCTATAATAGTAGATTGATTGATTCTATTTCTAACAATTCAGAATGATTTATAAAGAAAACTTTTTTTGGGGGGGGGGTCATCATTCTACATTTTGCTCCTGGAGCGCTACCTTTTAGGAAAATCGGCAACCTTAATTTGTTGGGGACTAAGGTGTGTCATAACAAACATTTGTTGGGACTGAGGCAGGTCTGTCAAAATTCATTTGTTATGACATGTGACTTAAATTAATTAATTGTAATATGGGGAATAAACTGCAGAGGTACATGATATTAATATAGATACATGGGAAATATGTTTTAAATGAGTACATATAATACAACAAATTGGTAAAATTATAAGATTTGATGATGTGCTAATTAATTTTGTATGAAATGTATATTATTGGAAATAAAATGTGAATAGAAGATATCAATATCGAACATAATATTACACAGAAAACTATTAAAATAAAATAACATGCCGTTCTTGTCACCTGCATGCAAAGAATTGATACAGGAATGGGAAGTGTTGTGTATTATTGTAGAAGTTAGAAAATGTGAATTGAGATCAAGTGAGGTAGAAAAGAATTTTTGCATTGAATGCTCAATTTCGACAGATCAGTTACCAGCTTTTGGGGATAAACAATGCGATATGTGTGGAAGGTGGTACCATGGTTATGTTTTAAATAACAGCAAATGTAGAGATTAATCTGATTATTTGAACGTAGTGTGGATGTGTGGACATGTAAAGTATTCAGTTTGTTCAAAAAGTATATGATACCATGTACATGTACAATGGCTCATGTGCAGTGTCAGTCTCTCTTTCAAAACTCAATTTACACTAGCATCATTGCAGGAACATCGTTTTAACACGATTTCAATCCTAGTTTTTGTGTGTGTTTGTATGTGTACTTGTCTGTGTATTTGTCTGTACTTGTCTGTGTATTTGTGTGTACTTGTGTGTGTATGTGTGTGTTTGTATATGTTTATATTTGTGCTTGCGTGTGTGTAATTGTGTGTGTGTCTGTGTGTGTGTGTTTGTGTTTGTGTGTGTGTGTGTTTGTGTGTGTATGTGTGTGTGTGTGTGTGTGTGTGTGTGTGTGTGTGTGTGTGTGTGTGTGTGTGTGTGTGTGTGTGTGTGTGTGTGTGTGTGTGTGTGTGTGTGTGTGTGTGTGTGTGTGTGTGTGTGTGTGTGTGTGTGTGTGTGTGTGTGTGGGAAGCTGTGAGTGGTGATGGGTGGTGCTAGGCTTAATTTTGTTTTAAGTTGATATGTTATTGTTTAACGAATATACATTGTAAGCAGCGCCTTCAGCATTGTTTTGAATGGATATTTGCGCAATATTAATACCCATTACTACTACTACTACTACTACTACTACTACTACTACTACTACTAGTACTACTACCGCTACTCATACTACTGGTAGAAGTAGTAGTAGTAGTAGTAGTAGTAGTAGTAGTAGTAGTAGTAGTAGTAGTAGTAGTAGTAGTCATAGGCGTACGCAGGATTTTGCAAAGGGGGGTGTTTATCCGCGGCCAAATCGTAGGTCTAAAATGTTTCCCGGTCAGCCCAGCCGCCGAAAAGTGAAACATTTGTCATTCCAAATCCGAGGTCCTAAATTTTTCCCGGTCAGCTCAGCTGCCGAAAAGTGATTTTTTTTTTCATTCCAAATCCGAGGTCACAAATTTTTCCCGGTCAGCCAAAGCCGCCGAAAAGTTCGCTCAGCGGGGGGGGGGGTAGCGGTGGAAAAAACCCAAAATTTCGAACACCCCGCTTTTGCTAAAGCGGCGGCTGTTTTACACCTAAAAACAGCGGTGAAAAACTCAAAATTTTCGAACACCCCGCCTTTTGCTAAAGGGGGGTGTTTAACACCTAAAACACCCCCTTTGCCAAAGGGTGTTTGAACACTCCAAACACCCCCCCCCCCTGCGTACGCGTATGGTAGTACAGTATATTGTAGAGATCGATCCAGATCCAAGTATTAAAGTCTACGTTCGTGAACAAGTGGACGTGAATTTACGGCCAACAGGTGGCAATTTCTCAGTGCCTACGTCCTAGGAGACCAGAATAAAAATAGTATTTTTCATCAGGTGACACCGGAACACAATGACGCAAACAAAGGGCTCATTAGATTAATAAAAAACAGACTTATCTTTGCACATGATATGCCAAGATATTGCAGAGACCATTGTTTCAACAACTGAAATAATTATTAACGTGTAGCTATCTGATAATCACAGCAATGTACGAGCGATTCACTATTCGGGTCTAAACACATATCAACAGGTACGAACACACACCAACACGCAAGCACACAGGCAAAACACACAGACAGCCCCCCCCCCACACACACACACACACACACACACACACACACACACACACACACACACACACACACACACACACACACACACACACACACACACACACACACACACACACACACACACACACACACACACACACACACACACACACACACACACACACACACACACACACACACACACACACACACACACACACACACACACACACACACACACACACACACACACACATACACGCGAACAACATTTAGGAAATATTTAAAAAGAGCACAAGATTTAGGACATTTTGTCCCAGCATCATCAAAGCATTTTCACATCAATAACGTGAAATTGTATCCCAATCCTTTGACAGGACATATTGGCGGTGTTTAAATGATAAACAAATTATAATGACTCGTTTGTTAATTTTCGAAAACTTACAAAAACCATATCAATAGTTTTAATGAGTATAAACTTCAGTACTTGAGTAAGGATCAGAGGGGCACACACACACACACACACACACACACACACACACACACACACACACACACACACACACACACACACACACACACACACACACACACACACACACACACACACACACACACACACACACACACACACACACACACACACACACACACACACACACACACACACACACACACACACACACACACACACACACACACACACACACACACACACACACACACACACACACACACACACACACACACACACACACACACACACA
>JZLH01S0290355.1:2273-19446 GCA_001188425.1 Eucidaris tribuloides
GCCAGGTAGAGCTAGTTTAAGCACACAAAAAGAAAGAAAAATGCAATACTACTAGAAACAGATTAGCTGTTAAATCAATGCTACCCCTTTCGTTTTGAGTCGGCCTGGAAGTTAGCAACCCTGCAAAAAATCCAGGATGTTGATATGAATTTCTGCATCGATGAATTATCCATACACCGCGTCATCGCCCTTTCAAAATGTCCTGTTGGTATCCTGTGGTTTTCCTTGTGGACTATATAATACTACAGAACAAGTACCACACGATGTAGAGTCGACACAGATCCTGTGGTACTGCAGAGGTGATGCCTGTGGTACCCATGTACCACAGTACACAGAAAGTACACAGAAAATACCGAAAGAATATCCTGTGGATATTTTAAGGACATATACCACAGCTACACAGAAGTACCACAGAATACCCAGGCATATTAGCTCGTGTTGTTGTTGTTCTTTTGACATATACCACAGGACTAGCACCACAGAAAGTACCACAGAAACTAACAGCATATTCCTGTTTGTTTTCTAACATATACCACAGGATAAACCACGACGTCCAGTACACACAGCAATACCCAAGCCAGCTACTAAGCAGGACTATCACACGCAAAATCAAGATCAGTACACACAGCAATACCACACATTGTCTTCTTGTTATGTGTAATCCTGTGTGGTAGTGTTCGTATGGTATTCCTGTGATGGTATTATGTGTGATAACGATGATGTGGTATTCTGCTGTGGTACGATGTGTGGTAAGTCCTGTTGGTAACACTGTCCAAACAAAAAAAACTACGGAATGTCCGTGGTACTTTCCTGGTAGTAGTGCTGTGTGTACTACGCGGTGTGGTATCTTGTGTGGTCTGCTGTTTGGTATTACTGTGCGGTATTGCTGTGCTGGGTACTGTGCGTACTGCTGTGTGGTATTTGTGCGTCTGTGTGGTACGCCGGTGTGGTTTCAAATGTGGCTACTGCGCTGCTGGGTACTAGCGCAGACGAACATAGATACGACGAGATACGAACAAAGACCATTTTCTGCTTGGTGCGGTGAACAAAATCTGGCCATGGCAATTGGAAATGCAAATATGTTCGCCCGTCGAGCAACTTCAGGAAAGCATACAATGCTACTGCGCACCTCAGCACTTCCTTTCAACTGACCGCTAGGTCACTAGAAAGTTTCATAAAATGCAATTGGTATGCATACTATTTAACGAAAGTTACCTGCTTGGCAACCAGATACAGACATACCAAACACCTGTGTTGCAAGGTACATTTTATTATTGATTTCTAAGCAAGCAGATGAACGAAATATCTCATCTATCTTATCTATGCTGATCCATCTCTGTACGGTAGTATAAAAAATATTCGACATTAACTACATCACATAACTCTCCTTCTGTGACATGTCATTCTTTCATGTATGTTGTCATCTCTTCCGTCGCTTTGTTTCTTCTTTCCTTTTCCGGAACGAAGGTTGCCATTCTGACCCTCTTTGTCAGATGATTATCTGTATCCTGGCGATATGCCCTGACCGCCCATTCAATCTAGTTAATTTTCAATGGTATCTTGATTTGGTTCATACGTATTGTCTTAGGTTTTCATCTTTCGTATTTTGCATTATTAGCGCCTTGTCTTTCCATGGGCTCTCTGGCTGAGTAACAAGAGCGCGTTTTGTTTTTATTATTATTTCTTTAGCCTTACATAGACCCCATTGTTTGGCACCATATGCCATATTTGTACCAACATGGTTTAATATCAGGATAACTAATCCCGTCACTAGCTGCAAAATAGAAAGTATTCATAATTGGAATAAATTGTTACCGAAGGCGGCCTCTTTGATTGTGTGATATTATGTTCGAAGCGAATACATCACCTGCACATTCCTGCCTACTTTTACGCTTGATCTATCTATTTCTTTGTATGACTTCATCACAAGTTTCGTTTAAATGAAATTCGTCCTTACAACGTAAGTTGCTAATATTACGAATTTTAAAAATTGGTTAATTGTTAATTTTCAGTCATTTCATTTCATGTATAAGTAAGCATGAACAAAATAAGCCAAATCAAAAGTTGCGAAATCATTAAAAAGTAAAAAAAAAAAAGCCCATATCTTTTGATATTTAATATGAATTGCATTTAGAAGCTGCCTCATTTCTTTCCAAACCAGTGCCAAAATTGTGTAAGTTGGATTGCACTGGGGTGCGGAGGCATACCCCAGTCTGCTTGCGGCGCAGCCGAATTGCTCTTATTTACACTTGGCGTAACACATGAGTTTCTTTCAGTGTGCTGGGCAGGGATCTTTCTCATAAGCCATGCATGAGCTAGTTCAAGCACACAAAACGAAAGAAAAATGCAATACTACTAGAAGCAGATTATCTGTTAAATCAATGCCACCGCTTTTGCTTTGAGTCGGCCTGGAAGTTAGCAACCCTGCAAAAAATCCAGGATGTTGATTTGGTATCTGCCGTCGGCGAATATCTGTCATATACGATATCGAAAATTAATAAACCCACGAAGACAAGAAAATGCACAAAACTAATTTCTTCAAACAATTTTTAAATGTTTATCTGCCAAAAAATGTGGCTTCCACCCCTTTCCTTTTCTGTTTTCATTGTGTGATTAATGCAGGTATCTTCAAAACAACATGATATCAACTATTGAGCCTCTAAGGAATCTGACGGGATTGCGGTACCTGTGAGTATTTACAGTAGAGAGAGAAGGTTCTGGACATAAGTAGTTGCTGGAACTTTTTTGGCTACGTAGAGCCGAGGCTCAGTCTGACACTGCTGACAGTGTGAATATGGAATAAAAAGAGTGTAATGTTATAAAACGTCGCTTGCATTACCACCTACTCAAATATAGTAAAACACACGACGAACTGAGGTAACACGAAGAAAGTATGATACTGTAGTCAATTGCATTATGAGTAAAATTAGTAATGGGTTATGTTAATATAATTAATAATTTAGGAAAAATAACGCTTTTTATGAACCAAAGAAGACATACAAATGCACGAAGTAATGGATATTCAAAATAATGTTAAAATAAGTTGTCGTTAAATATATACATTTTTTTATTTACTATTACCATTTTTTCTGTTCCAACTTAATTATGCGTGTGACACAGGACACGCATGCTGTACTGTAGTAGTACTCTACACGAGAGGGGCAAGCTAGAGGGTCAAAAGCTATAGATTGTTGTTATTTATATCTAGACTATCTTAGTGCCAGTCTCTGGTGAGATTTGCTGGCTTCTTCACATTCTACATCACATTTGTGCATGTTAAAAGGTGTGGTATTTTAAAATCTCGGCTGTTTTCATGATTTTGTAATCGCATTGTTTCATCTTATTTTTTACACTAGGCGTAATTGTGCTGTCATTGAACCTTTCTCATAAGCCAGGTAGATGCTAGTTTAAGCACACCAAAAAGAAAGAAAAAGGCAATTACTACTAGAAACAGATTAGCGTGTTAAGATCCAATGCACCCTTTCGTTTTGAGTCGGCCTGGAAGTTAGCAACCCTGCAAAAAATCCAGGATGTTGATATGGTATCTCTGTCGTCGAATATTTCGTACACACGATATCGAGATTTAATAAACCAAGAAACAAATCCACAAAACTAATGTATTCAAAAACAATGTTAAATGTTTATCTGCCATAAAATGCAGCTTTCATTCCTTTCATTTTCTGTTTTTATTGCGTTTATAATGCAGGTGTCTCAGAACAACATGATATCAACTTATGAGCCTCTAAGGAATCTGACAGGATTGACGACACTGTGAGTATCTACAGTTCGCAGAGAGAAGGTTTGGACACAGTGAACTTCTGATAGTTGCTGGAATTTTTTTGATTACGTAAAAGGGGCTCAGCTTGATTTCATATCATATATCATATTCTTTCATTCTTTCTTTCTTTCTTAATGTGCATAATGCAGGAACCTTTCTAAACGTTGTATCAGACATCGGATCTTTGAGAATCTTACGAGGTTGAGAACATTGTAAGATTTTCACAATTTCTTATCAACACCTTCAACAAGAATTAATACCGTTAGGCATTTGGGGCGCAAAAGGGATGCTCCAGGCACTTAATAATTTGTCCACCCATTTCTTGCTGCCAGCATCGTCCTGAATCGATCCTCAGTAATATATGAACAATGATAACGTCTCATTTACTAAAGGTAAATCAGTTTAATCAATTAGACTTCTTACAGCTTACCCTGCAAATCATAAATTGGTATTATTACCCTTCTCTGTTCTAGAATGCAAAAGCACTGGCTGGAATACAGGGGGAACCATTTTTAACAGTCTTTGGTGTTACCGACGGGGTTGAAACCGCGACTTCCAATCACTGGCCATCACTGTCCCCTCAGCGCCAATAAAGAACTGGGAGCGAAACGGTTAATCAAAAAAGCTGAAAATGGCAAAGAGGGAAATGCATACGGTTGTGTGCGTTCGACACTTTATGAACAAATAAAGGTATAGGTCCCGGTTAAATTTCACAAATTGTTTTGCATTTTCCTCTGGAAACCACAGGGATCTGTCATCTAATCCGATATCAACATTTCGTCTAACATATTTGCTAACTGGACCGATCTTGTGTATCTGTAAGTACCAAATAAATCACATATTCCATTACATAGTGATGTTCATTTGCAGAGCAGTACATGTTTGCATCTATCAAACCGCAAGAGATTTTAAGACGTGTAATTCGGCCATATCTCGATAGAAATAACGTTTTTTTTTTTGGGGGGGGGGGCAACAAAAATACAACTTAGAACTGTCATATTTCTTTAACGAATCACGTTGGTCTGCATGATGAAAAAGGAACTAGTTTAGGCTGGCGTCCACGAGAGTGCCGACAAGATTACGAAAGATTGCGGAAGCCAATTATGTCATTTCGACACTTTGTCAACCTGAGACACGAAAAAAAGGGCGTGAAAATCATAGTTACTGGGACATTACTATTAATTTCAGCGTATGTATTGAATGCAGACATAGGCCATAGCTATTATAATAATAATGAAACTTTTTTTTTTAGAGCATAACACATAGGCAAAATTGCATGTAGGCCCTGGTCACACTAGCAGTTGCGACTACCTGCGATCGAGTTACGACGAGTTATCGCAGTCATGCGCTAGTGTCGGAAGTAGAACGTGCGAGTTATCGTACAGCAACCATGGTAATCATTTGATGTGGCCTATCCTCCATCTTCAGTCGGTATTGGTCAACATGATGAGGTCAAATGTTAACATTTACCTGCAAGACTCTTTTGGGGGACCTTCTTGTTGTCTTGCCATCAGAGGTCAAATGGTAAGGTCAAAGGTCATTTTAGGTCAAACGAGGCGTAGGGATGTACTTTCGGAAAGTAACCTTTCTGTAGTCACGGGTGGGCGAGACACAATCTTGCAATTGCCCTATTTTTATAGTATTGATAATTGTTGCTGCTGTATTTGTATTGTGATATAGTGTGGAACAGAACCACAAATACAAATTCCTTGTCATTTGTTATGTTTCTTATTCTCAATATTTATCTCACAATGAACCATCATTTAAATACTTTGAAAATATAACATATACACACCTTACAAACAGGCATATCCATGTATACATACACTTTCAATCATTCCCCCATCACTATTCAAAACAGGTTTATGTTGAATTCAACCATACATACATTCATCAAACCCGCCATTCTTAAGACTATCAATTAGAAACTCTTCAATAATCTTAGGTCAAAAATCTATTCGGCATCGTGGACCAGATATCTGGAACGCCTTACAGCAATTCTTAAAACAATGTTTCCCTCTTAACTCATTCAACGCGTCTTTAACAAAACATATGCAAGCCTAATTAATCTAAAGGCCTACTGCAAATAGAAGGCCGCTGCCCTAGTGAAGCTTTTGCAGTCTCCTGCATAATTTCCGTGTATCTCCTGAACTACACGTGCATATTATTTATATCTAATTTGTTATTGCATAATTTAATTGTTTATTATATCATAAAATTCAGAATTTTATTGCCTTGGCTTTGATATTACTGTATAATGTAATATGATACGCAATGTTATGTTTTGTATTGCCATGTTGCTTTGTTTGTAATTACTGTACTGAAAAAAATACCGAAATAAACAAATCAAAATCTTAAATCAAATAAGGCGAATGCCACAGGTGGAAGCCTTTGGTTGGTGTTCATGCATTTATCATTCCATTCAGACCTTTCTTCACAAAGGCATAATTTTGCGTATCCAAATACCAATCGTTGTTTCATATGAAACAAGTAAACCCACAACGTTCGTGCGATGGACGCAAGTAATCGTACGATTAGGTACCATTAATTGTAAGTGATCGCACGAATACCTGCCACTAGTTGCAGCTATTCGCACCTTTGTGTGCCATTAGTCGTAGGTAATCGCACATTTGCCCACCACTTGCCGCAGGTAATCGCACGTCTGGCTGCGACTGGTCTCAAGTGAACGTGCCAATAGTTGTGCAATTAGTGGCAGGTATTCGTGCGATTACCTACGACAAGTGGCAAACAGGTCGTACAAGTGTGACCACTCAGCACAAATCGTGCGAGTTACTTGCGACCTGGCTGCGGAGGCCCTTGTCGTACGATTCATTCGATCGCAGGTAGTCGCAACTGCTAGTGTGACCAGGGCCTTAGCGCTTTTTTGAACAGAGATACACAAAAGGAGTGGAGATGATGCACTAGGTTCGTAATTGTGAAATTTTACAAAATGCTAAATAAATGTGTTTTCAAAACTATTTCTAAACTTTTCGTAGTTTCTATATTCCAAGCATATTCTGGCAGATTTACTTCCATGTAAACAGCCAGCAGCATATGAAAATGATCTTTCGCCCATATGCAATTGTCACAGTGTGTGTGAGACCTGTATAATAGACTCTTTACTTGAAGCGAAGCTTCTTTCTGTTTTTATACGGTGTTAGACAATTCAATTGAGATACAATGGAGCAAACTGATGGAAAACTTTTGGGGGTAAGCTAATAAATGTAGCTTTTTAACTCGCATACGGGATGCCGATAGGAGCCATATAAATTTCTTAAGACATGCAGGAAATTCGTTCATGTTTCTAGTTATTCTTTTAACGAGTCGCGCTGCTGAATTATGGAACTAGCTATATTCTTTGAATTTGACGAGGACGGAAGACCAAAACGCAAAACTATTACACAAAACTCAAACATGCACATAACAAAGCAGTCGAATTAGGCCGCTCAGTAGTGTCTTCAAAAATCAACCAGGAAGTGCAATAAAATGCACGCGAACGAGTGTTAACCTATCCGCTGTCTTGACGCGTTAATGTTCGAGCCTTCGCTTATATATATCCGCATCGGCTCCGCGCTTTCCTAAATCATCCCACATTTTTTCTGCTTGCCTTCGCGAAAGCTACAAGCAACGCGGAAGGCGTTCTGGATTCCGGAGCGATTGTTGAAGAGGCGGAAGGGTTACAAAAAGGAAGGATGTCCTGACGATGTCCACACGACAACGCAGACAAGTTGTCGAAGGTGTCAGGAAGTTCATTTCCGCGTCCACATTTTGGTCTTGACCAAAATTTGGACGCGGAAATTTTGCCCTCTCCCGAAAGTACAGAAACATCGAGAATTGTTTAGGAATAATAAAGACAACGAACGGAATCTTTCAAGAATATGCGGATGGGTTACAGATTTAAAAATTTTACATCCCGCGTCTTGTCTGTTCTGTAGTGGGCGCCATGTTTTAGCTAAAAAGTATAGAACTGAAACGAATTACATCGTCCAAAGCGATTTTCGAAGCAATTATCTGATCGTTGTGGTTCGCTTTAAAATCCCTAAAGTGAAAATGGAACGGGTAATCTAAATTTGACCAGAGGTCTGAGGATGTTTATTATCTAGTTTCATATTATCACTTTGTTAATTTTAACAAGCTGTATTTCTGTTAACATGCAGTTGCTTTTCTCTTAGTTGGGATGTGTAAGGGTCATGCAAAGTTTTAATTTTCAACTTAATTTATTTATTGATTTATAAACCTATTATGTTTTGCAAAATAAAAAATACAATCTTTACGTATAAAATGAATAAAAACTTCCATTCGTTTCATTTTGGTTAATATATGAACGATTCTTTTTATTCATCTTAGAAATCTCGAGAACACAAAGAATGTCAAGCTTGACAATGTGAAAACGGATATGTTCACAGGGCTCAATCGGAAATCCTTGACACTGTAAGTATATAATTTTTCTGGTTCGTGATCAAACACTAGATACGTTTATTTCTCGGGGCGATACGTTATATTTCTTGAAAGAAAGAAACTTACGATAGGAAATTATGGAAGTTCTAAGAATGGACGTGGGACAAACATGTAGGAGTTCGAAGAGTTATCTAAAGCAACATTGTTTGTGATAGTTTTGTGCCAAATCAAGACTTACATCTGTAAACAGAATCAGTTACATCTGAAATTATAAGAAGCGATTCCTCAACCATTGAACACGTATATTGCATGCTCTTACCTAACCTATACAGTTAGTAGAGGAACAATGTTAAGGTTCCGTGACACATTCAAGGGGACAAAGGTTTGAAAGTGGTTTTGGATTGTCTGAAGGGTACTAAACAAATTTGGCGTGGGTAACCTTCTTCAAAACGTCGGCAATTTTTGGCAGGGGTCAAAAAGTGTCCTACAGGGGTCAAAATTGAAAAATGGTCCAATTAGTTTAAATCATTAACTTCCTCGTCTTGTCAAGCAAAATCCAAAAAGGTATAGCTTGCCTTAAGTCTGACCATCCGCTAAGCCGTTATGACCACAAATGTGGAAAGGTCAACGCACTTTCGGTTAAAGGTCAAATTCTTAAATAGCCCAAATTGACTGAGTTTAATGTCTAAGTATATGTTTTCTGGCACGACTAATTCAACAAAGCAACTTAAAACCATCAAAAGTCAATCTTAACTTTGAAATTTCAAAAATAAAATATTAAGATAAGATGCATAGGATTGCATGTAAATACAGATGATGTATTAGCCTATGTTAAAGTACATAAACACGATATGTGAAATTTCAAGGTTAAGGTTGCCTTTTTAATGGTTTTAAGTTGTTTAGTGTAATTAGTCATGCCAGAAAATGTATACTTAGATATCAAAATCAGTCAGTTTGGGCAATTTAAGAATTTGACCTTTGACCGAAAGTGCATTGACTTTTCCCTATTTGTGGTCATAGCAGCTTAACGGATGGTCAAGCATACGGCAAACTATACATTTTTGGAATCTGCTTGACAAGACAAGTAATTTGGTGTATGATTTAAACCAATTGGAGCATTTTTCAATTTTGACCCCTGTAGGACACTTTTTGACCCCTGCCAAAAATTGCCGACATTTTAAAGAGGGTTACCCAGGCCAAATTTGTTTAGTACCCTTCAGACAATCCAAAACCACTTTCAAACCTTTGTCCCCGTGAAAGTGTCACGGAACCTTAACATTGTTCCTCTACTAAGTACGGCTAGTATCCATTTTGCGCTTAATTTTATGTTCCAACTGTGGGACAGATGAAGAATCGTCCTAATCTAGTTAGGTGTGAGACAGTTGAATTAGGATCGCCCTATATCAGGTCAGTGTGTGAGACAGGTAAAGGATTGCATTGCAAAAGGCAGGTTGTCGGGTAGCTGAAGGATCGTCCTACGTCAGGTCAGGCTGTAAGCGGCTGAAGGCTGGTCCGTTATCTGGTGAGATTGTAGGGTAGCTTTAGAATGGTTGTATATCAGGTCAGGCTGTAGGACAGGTAAAGAATCGTCCTATATCAGGTGAGGCCGTAGGGTAGCTAAAGGATGGTTGCATTGTCAGGCTGTAGGACAGGTAAAGAATCGTCCTATATCAGGTGAGGCCGTAGGGTAGCTAAAGGATGGTTGCATATCACGCGAAGCTAGAGGGCAGTTGAAGGATGATCCTTTATCTGGTTTGGCTGCAGGGGCAGCTAAAGAATCGTCCTATATCAGGTGAGGCGGTAGGGCAGCTGAAGAATCGCCTTTTTTGAGACTGTAGGGCAGCTGAAGGATAGTCCTGTATCTAGTGAAGCTGAAGGACGGCTGAAGGATGGTCATGTATCTGGTGAGGCTGTTGAGCAGCTGAAGGATGGTCCTTTATCAGGTGATCTGTCGAAAAGCCGAAGAATGGTCCTATATCAGGTGAGGCTGTAGGGCAGTTGAAGGATAGTCTTATTTTAGGGCAGCTGAAGGAAGCTGAAGGATCGAATCAAGTTGTATGGCAGTTAAAGGATCAACCTACCTCATGTAGTGAGGGGGGCATCTGATGGATAGACTTATATTCTGCTCTGTCTGTGGTGCAGCTGGAGGATTGTCCTATTTCACGTCATGCAGCTAACGCATCGTCCTGTAGCAGGTGAGGTTATTATGGGACAGCTGAATGATTGCTTCACCTTCATGGCAGACAGAGGGTTTTCCTTCATCAGGCAGGCTTCATGGTACAGTTGAAGGGTAGTCGTACATCAGGTTGGCGGTGAGGCAGCTGAAAGATCGTCCTATATCAGGTCATGCTTTAATTAGGGCATGTGATGGATAGTTCTGCATCATGTCAGTATGTGAGGGTGAGTTTTGGGGCAGTTGAAGAATGATCAGGCTACATTCATGTCATGAGATGGGGCATCTGAAGGATAGCCTAATATCCTGTTTTGTCTGTGGTGCAGCTGAAAGATTGTCTTATTTCAGGTCAGGCAGCTAAGGCTTTGTCCTGTAGCAGGTCAGGTTATGGGACAGCTGAATGATCGGATCGTCACACTGTGGGCAGCCAGAGGATTTCCTTACATCAGGCAGGCTATGCGGTGGCAACTGAAGGATAGTTCTACATCAGGTCATGCTTTAGGAGTGTGATGGATTGTTCTGCATGACAGTCTATGGGGACAGCTTAAGCCTAAAAGATCTTCTTGTATTAGGTTAAGCTGTGAGACAGGTGAAGGATTGTCCTACATCCGGACAGGCTGTGAGACAGCTGAAATGATCTATTGGGCTGTTGTACTATCGAAATTAAAATGGTGATTGTAGTCCTTCAGTGAAGTGATTCTCCAAATGGTATACATTTGGTGAAACGCAACCCTCCAGTTTTTATTTCATAAAGGTGTAGGCAATAACAGCAAAAACATGTTAAATTGAAAGGAAATATAAAACAGTCAATAACCCATGAAGCATTGTGTTTTGTGTCATTTAGCTGAATGACTGCATTTCCCATGACATGGTATAACAAAATTAACTTGAATACATAAGCAACAGAAATTCGGGAGATTCTTGCACTCTATTGATCTCACATCTTATGACATATGTTCATTAAATTTTGTGATTTATTGGGTTTTTTGTCTTGTTTATATAGAAATCCTTATTTTAATCACATGGGAAAATACGGCAGAGCAATTTCTCCACAAAGTTGCAGAGAGCATAGGCCTAGGTAAAGGGAGTATCACAAATGTATACATAAACCTGATGAAGATTACACCCCATCATCGTTGAAATGAAAATTATTCGGCCTATGTGCTGAAATGACTGAGGAGTATATCTTATAATTACATAATCATGCTTCAAAATTGTATATAATACTTATTTAATGATTTCTTATGAATTTCGATTCTATTATTTTCACCTAAACATGCAGGATAACTACAGATTATCGCGTTTGCTGTGAAGTACCTCTCGCAGACTGTAGTGGTTACGAGACAACACCTCTAGACTCGTGTTCAAACGTACGTATCATGCCCAACACATTTCTTCGGGTAGCAGCATGGCTGGTCGGAATCGCTTCACTTATTTTTAATATCGTAGCATTATGTCATCGCTGCCGCGCAAAAATTCCCAGAACTGGAAAGGTACAAAATCTGTTTATCAGCAATCTCGCCGTGGCTGACCTCTTGAATGGTATTTTCTTGCTAATCATTGCTTCAGCAGATAGTTATTACAATGACCTTTTCTATCAGCATAGTCCGGAGTGGCGGGAGTCCACTGTTTGTAAATTTGCAGGCTTCCTAGCAATCCTTTCTAGTGAATGTTCGGTAATTTTACTCACTCTCGTCTCCATCGCTCGAGTTTTAGGAGTCGTGTGTCCTTACGGAAAAGTAAAATTTGGTTCTGTCTCCTCGCGTGTCGCTGCGGCCATAGCGTGGATCTTGAGTCTCATTCTGAGTATACTTCCTACAGTCCTCGGTTCGTTCGTACATGGGATGTATGGTTTTACTGATGTTTGTGTTGGATTACCTGTAAGTATCATGTCAACTACAAAATCATTTGCGTCTACTGTCACATGGAGATGTAAAGTTCAGGAAGAAAATAGAGTCACTGGGCCCCCTGTCTTCTGGATCTATTCCATTACGGTGTTTGTTGGGTTCAACCTATTGCTATTCATCGTAATATTTATCTCCTACGTCACCATCTTCATATCAGTCAAACTGTCTTCCAAACGCACCGGTAGAACCGCGGAACAAACCCAAGAACTAAAATTTGCTGCAAGGGTAGCCTTCGTAGTCGGGACTGATTTCTGCTGCTGGGTTCCAGTTGCCGTCATGGGAATTTTATCACAAACAGGAGCCGTGGGTCTTCCACCATCACTTGTCACTTGGTGCGTCGTTCTTATCTTGCCGATTAATTCGGTGCTCAATCCATTTATCTACACCTTTACCTCCTCCTTTGGCGAAGACAAGGGACCACCAATTGCTTCAAGTATCGAGATGCGAGTAATAGCCAGGAGAGATGCACAGCAAGATGATAGAGACACCTAAGAAGCTTCTCGATGTCAGATGGAGTGATGTGTTTTTTGTTTGTTTGTTTGTTCTTTGCAAGCACGTCAGTTACTGTTAGAACATACTTGAAGGCACTATAACATTGTGAAGGCCCCATTTAAAAAATTGTCGAACTTTGCTTTCTAACATGTATGATAGTGTTTGAATAGACAAATAAACATCCTAAAACACAAAACTTCAGTCAGTTATGCTGTTATTAGCAGACTGTTCACTTATAAAATCGGCACATGAATTATTGTCAGCTGACGAAAATTCAAGACCACAGCAGTTTATGAGGAGAAAACTGGAATGGTCGCAGCTCAATAATCTTGACTTTTTAAAATCACTTAATGATCGTTTTGAACTGCAAGTTTTATAGAGCTTTATTTTTCAACCTTATCAGAGACGCTGGTAGCATAGGGGGTCATGTAGCTCAAATTTTGTAATATGTAAGCATTGTTAAACGGTGCCTTTAAGCGCTTTCCAGGAGGTACATATGGCGACAAACGTAACTCAATAATTTCTTCCTATGCATTTACAGTGTATAATACAGGCTCCCGACAGCAACACAAATAAAAAAAATGGTGTCGCGGAGGATATATCCTGTTACCTCCCGGTCAGCCATCTTGATATGATTACATCAGTGAAGTGAATCAATCTACAAGCAAGGAATTTCATTTGATTTTGATTTTATTTTAATCTATTTCTGCATTTTTCAATTACAAATACCAGTAGACATAAAAATTCAATACAATTAAATTATTGGAAAGGTATATAAAATTCGTACTTGATACTAAAGAGAAAGTTTGTGAAAGTGATGCTGTCACTTCTGTGACCTGCATAGGTGATTGGACTCATTCCCCAGTCATTTACGGCCAAAACATACCATGTGCACGTCTAAGGTACCAACAGGACTATTGTTTTAGTGGTCATAACCGGGTGCGTATAGGCTACGACGCTGTTCGACCATCGGACATATTGAGTGACGTCACTTGGCTTTCTGTAAATGCGTAACAAAATATAGGTTTTGAGAGCTACTCGAACAAAGCACTGATATTTATCATTTATGTAGGTGTAATTAGTATTTACATTCAACTATTTATTAATACATGAAAATATCAACACTTATTTTAAACAGCTTATTTAATACCATGTGTATGGCAAATAATCCTCTGAAACTATTCAAACTAAACTCCTCAAAAAAAGTTTAGAAATTTGAGTTTGATCAGTAATATCTCTTGTTTCGTAGTAACAATCAATGCAAATTTGGTATCATCGGAAAGATTATTCAATTTTCTTTAAGATGATACCCTAATTGTTATGATTATGGCATCAGGTTAAGGGCAGTATTTTAAAATGTGGTGTAAAGTGTAAATGGAAAAGCTGCGAAATGACCAAAGTTCGGTTAGTCACCCAATTTTTGTTGTTGTTGATGAGTGAGTTTTCCAATGTCTCTTTGAATGTTATGCACTCTAATGTAATGTGAACATTGAAATAGATTTAAAGAAAAACCTGCACAAGTAAGCAAATAACGACAACAAAAAGTGAAAAAAAGGCGAACATGTATGGGCATTTAAAAACGGGACGTGAAGCATTTAATCTCACAGACCTTTCACCACAGTAACACCACAAAGTGATTAAACAAATGTGACAGGAGCTTGATTTGCATGGATTTTGTCAGGGAGAGGGTATAACGAGAATGGATTGGCTTGCATGCAGCCCAGACCTCAACCCTATTGAACACATATGGTATCAACTTGGCCGGGCTGTACGGAAGAGAGTCAAAAATGCAACGACATTGGCAGGTTTGCGTCAATTACTGACTGAAATGCCATCTCACATCAACGAATCACAAAGCTCATCAACAGCATGAGAAAGCGGTACCAGGCGGTGGTGCAGGCACGTGGGTCGTCTACTCGATACTGAACTCTGACCATGTCATTAAAACCAATAAAATTGATGAAATCAAAGATCCATTTGATATGAAGATAAACATGAAAATCCATGCAAATCAAGCCCCTCCCACTTTTTTTCATTAGGGACTCTGTTGTGTTAATGTTGTGAAAGGTTTGTGAGATTAAATGCCTTATGTCCAGGTTTTAAATGCCCATACATATTTTTTTTTCACTCGTTGTTGTTATTTGCTTACTTGTGCATGTGTTTCTTTCAATTCATGTCAATGTTCACATAAGAGTGCATAACAACCAAAGAGACATTAGAAAACTCACTCATCAACAACAACAAAAATTGGGTGACTTACCGAACTTTGGTCATTTTACAGCTTTTCAATTTACACTTTACACCGCATTTTAAGGTATTGCCCTTTCCCAGATGGCATAATCATAACAAATGGGGTATCATTTTAAAGCAAATTAAAAAATCTTTCCGATGATACTAAGCTTGCATTGATTATTACTACAAAACAGGAGATATCACCGATCAAAGTCAGATTTCCAAACTTTTTTTGAGGAGTTTATTAACGAATTGCCCATGTGTGTAATTTCAGCAACAATAAAGATCTTGCCATCCATTGTATATTACATTTACATTAAGTCCAATGGAGCAGTTTTTTTTTTTTAAGAATGAACATGCAATGTAAATATAACTAGTAATATATATTTAATCCACACACACACTGTCCTTACAAGCGTAACAGGAAACTTTGGTTTATTCCATTTTTTAAGTTTTATCAATTGAACCTTCAAACGATGAATAATGCTCATGGTTGAGATCCATTGTAAATTCATGTTAAAATGTATATAACATCACTCAAAAAATGAAAATGAAAAAAAAAACAGTGTAAATATACCAAAAAAGTACATTTAATTAACAACTTGTCATTACACGTGAACGTAAAGAGCACATTTTTGAAACCTTATTTGTTAGTTTTATCAAAATTCCAACGAAAACCCATGTTTTATTCATATTTGCGTTTCACTGTACATGTATATCTATAAAATCGATTGAAAAAAATGCAGTGTAAATAAATTCATATAGTAGTGCATTCAATTACTTTATACGTTGTGTTTACATCTTAAAGTAAAATGTAATTTTGTCTTACCCTATACATGTAATATCCATATTTTGCGGTCCGTTGCATATGCTTTATTTATACTGTACATTATGTACGGAATCTACCAGAAAAAAAAATAAGTAGGAAGCAGTGTGCAAGTGTGTAAATATACGTACAATAGTACTTTCAATTGACACAGTGCGAATACACGTGAACGTGAGATGAAACTTTGTGGATGTTATGTGTTTCATTAGCATTTAGTGTTTTTAAACTTCAAATTAAAAATTAGTGTAATACTAGTAACATGTTCGCAATTATTGCATATTTATGTAATAGACTGGAAAAGTAAAAAAAAATAAAATAAAAATGCAGTGTAAATAGATCCATATAATAGTACATTCAATTGACACAATGTGATTTCAGGTAAAAGTGGAATGTAACTTTGTCTTACCGTATTTGTTAGTATTAACATTTATATGATAGTCATGTAAATCATGTAATATTCATGTTTTGCGGTTCATTGCATATAGTTTATCTTTATTGCACATTATGTATGGAATCTACTGAAAAAATAGCCAGGAAATACAGTGTAAATATACGCATAGTAGTACTTTTAGATGAGACAGAACGAATTCATTTGAACGTAGCCCTGGAGGGGGGGGGGGGGCATTGTCATTACAAGGTGTACAACATGTGCGTGTATAAGCTTTCAAAATGGACGCTAAACAAGGAATTATCTGTCGATCTCAGAGTAACCTAAGCAAGTATTCAAGTTTGAAAATTCAATTCAATTTAATTCAATTCAATTTAATTTTATTTGTCAATATAATGGAAATTTTGTCTGGATTACAATTTTTTGCTCACAGACTAATAAAAATACATACACGACTATGCAACATATACAGATACAAACACATACAAATAAATATGTGGGAGTATTTTTATTTATTTATTTATTTATTTATTTCACCAGGGTTGCCCATTCAATATACATTGGTCTCCCATGGGGCCCTGAAATTAAAAATCACAATATTGAACATTTCACAGAATATAACATTATAATACAATAAATACACAACAACTGAATCACAATGCAATGATATTCAAACAAGTAATATACACGTAGAATAATTAAATGATCAAATGACGATTGATATGATTCAAACTAAACGTATACAAAAATTGACAGATGAGATTAATGAAATCAGAAGTATTTTCTGGAGAAATTATTGGAATCACTTTCAAACAATGCTACGGGATACAAAGGAGGGAAATTTGATTACTCCGTTGCACGATTAAAAAGATATTGCTTTAAAGCTGGCTTAAAAGTATTTAAAGATGCCTTTTGTCTGATATCACTTGGTAAATTGTTCCATAAAAAAGCTCCACTGTAACTTAAAGAATTTTTAACG
>JZLH01S0290402.1:11167-24816 GCA_001188425.1 Eucidaris tribuloides
GTGAAACCCATCATCAACCGGCCACCACGATTTTCATTTATAAACCACTAAGATGGTTATGGCCAATACATAAAAAAAAGAGTTTAATGTTTGATAAAATACAAATTTTATAGGCCTACCCAAAAATCCCGCAGTGGCAGGTCGTGAGGAAGTTCTTCTACTGGGACTATCAAAGACAATGAAAGTCTACACACTGCCTCTTGAGCTTAAATAAACTAATCCATGGCCTGCATGGGCCCAACAGGCTTCAAGTTCAAGTACGACCGCACATATCGGTCTGTCCTGTTTTTTCTCAAAATTGTTCTTCTGTTTTAGTTGCTATAAATTGCTTTAATTGTTCCAGGTATAAGCCACTGGACTAGGTCTTTCTTCAGCGAAGATTTGGTTTTTGTTGATTTTTTGCATAAATGAATGCTCTAGCCTATTCAATGCCGATGATGATAAACATAACTGAAAGGCAGTCATCTGTACAAGTTTCAGCGTCAGGGGAGAGGGATCCTTCGTGGTACAACTTATTCAACGGCTCGGTGGGTACTCTGTTTCAAAGGAACTTGTATTCTGGCCCCTTTGTGGATAACTTCGCCGGTCAGGTTCACTATTCGATGACTTTCCCAGACTTCTGATCCGGGTAGCAAACCCGGCTAGGATAGAGAAGAAGGCTTCGCCCCTTCTCCTTTCAATTGCGAAAAACTGTGTGGCCACGCCGAACCTTCCTCTGTTGGAGCTACCCTCTTCCTCAAATCTTCGGCGGACAAAACTTTAGGACTAGAATCAACTGTAGCTCCCTTGATTGCTTGAGCTTTTCAAGACACAGTTTTCTTACCCTTTTCCTTGACACATAAGTTTGGTAAAGCCACGTGAAACATTCTCGGTTTTCGCCCTCGTTGTTGCCTTTGTCTCATAGACGGGGTAAAGGTGGGGGTTACGGTGGGCTCGCTTCGATTCCATTTCCAGGTCAGACTTTGCCACTCCCACAACTTAAAGAACTCACACACCGTTTTCACACCATCCTCACTTTCATCAGACTTGCCGGCTTGCGCTCCACTTTTTTTCACCTATGCCGAATATCACCAAGTTCTTTCGGGCGCCCCTGTTTCTCGAGTATCATCTATTTTGTCGGCCAGAGACTCGTTTCTGTTGCGCAGCGTCCCCATTTCAGTTTTCATCTCGCGAACTCATAATCCCACCCCGATTAACAGTGTCCTCTGATGCACTTTAAGCTTCTCGAGTGCGCCAAACAGATATTTGACGCTGAAATAGTGAACTTAACTTTTCGTCAAGACGCTTGTGCAAACTCTCGGAACCAATTCTGTGGGCAGACTCCGGCTCCTGAAAACTTTAGAGGGATTTTTCTTGGCTATGGGCCCCGCCATCTTGATACACTTTGACCTTCACCTCCGCCTCCGCTTGCGCCGGTAGGCTAGTGACACGAGTCGCTTAGAACTACAAAATGCTGAGGAGTTCACTCAATTTTTTGCTTCTTTGAGATCGGGCCGACGCGGCCGAAGCTCGTCATCGAAAGCTCATCTTGGCTCCATGATACTCCCACAGATGCTATGACAGGGACTAGACTTCCAATGTCACTTTTTACAATTCCCCGTCAGTATCATATCGCCCAAAATTAGTGAAATTCGCCTCGAAAACTGCGTGGAGAAAGAAAATTACCTACATCTCTAGCTGAACGGGGGCGCCTCAAAGCTTGCACATCTTATGAAACATAAGCCCCATAGAAAGAAGAATAGTTTGGGTGAAAAATATATGAAATATTCAAACTTTTAAAACTTGTAGAGGGTCATTAAACTTCTGATTTTGAGGACACTTTTACTTTCATACTTTATTTGTAATTATGAAATTTTGGCACTATCCTTACCTTTGGGTTGTGTGACTTTATGTGACGGTCACGCCATATTTATTATTAGTATTCTTTATTTAAATGTAATTTTTGTAATTTTGTGTTTATTATGTACCATTGAAACTTTTAGGCCGATAAACGTATCTTTGGCTAACTTTATTTATCTCTCTTGTTTATATGTATTTTTTGAATTTTTGAGAATAGATGGATGAATTTTATTGTGTTTAGAAAAGTAATGTAATTTGGATCCATGCCGTCATTTTCATATTGTATCATTTAAAACCGTTGACTGTGTGTCATTTTGGATGTGCGACTTGAAACCTGATGACGTGAATACAGGTTAAATATGAATATTTTTCGTGCATACAACATATTTTGAGTCATGTATACACTAAATTGTAACTGGTATATGTCTAGTTTCCATATTATGCAAGTCTTTTATATCGTTATGCAGAAAAATATTATTGTTTTTTGGTGCTATTCTTGTGTAGTGTAAAGGTCCATGTGGTTCTCAATATCTGTATTTTTCTTATACACAACAGTTATCATAACAGTTGATTATAAACAGAAAGCATGTGAACATATTTTTATGCCTCCGCAACGAATTGTCGGAAGGATCATGTTCTTCGGGGTTGTCCGTGCCGGATCCGTCCGTCCGTCCGTCGCGTTCACGATCTCGTTACCGCGATAACTTGAGAACCCGCTTGATCGGATTTTGATTGTAACTTCAGACCAAGTAATGTACTATTGAGCCACAATGAACTGATTAGATTTTGGAGTGAAAGGTCAAAGGTCAAAAGGGTCACCGGAGCCTTAAATATGTCTGATTTTGGCTCGATTACCGCGTAACTTGGACAGCGGCTGCGTCGGATTGTTCAGTGTTACATTTGGGTGACAGTATGTATTAATTGAGGCACCAATGCAACTGCATTACGATTTTTGGGGCTGAAAAGGTCAAAGGTCAAAGCGTCACCGGTGCCTTAAATATGTCTGATTTCGGGGCTCGTTCTACCGCGATAACTTTTGAGAACCCCCAATCGGTTTTTGAGTAACTAGGACGCAAGTAGTGTACTATGAGCACAATGAACTTGATTAGATTTTGGAGCTGAAAGTCAAAGGCTCAAAGGCACGGGCCTTAAATATTTGATTTGGGCTCTTACCGCCCGATTAACTGAGATGTGGCTGGTCGGATTGTGATTGTAACTTTGGGTGAAGTAGTGTTTATGAGGCACCAAATGAACTGATGAGATTTTTTTGGCTGAAAGGTCAAAGGTCATAAGGTCACCGGGCCTTAAATCATGTCTGATTTGGGCTCCGCTTACTGCGATAACTTGAGAACCCCGATCGGATTTTGATGTAAACTAGGACAAGTATGTACTATGAGCCTACAATGCAACTGGTAGATTTTTGGAGCTGAAAGGTCAAGGCACCGGCCTTTAAATATGTCTGATTTGGGCTCGGTTACCGCGATTAACTTGACAGCGGCTCGTCGGATTGTCATGTAATTTGGTGTGAAGTATGTATCTATGAGGCGACCAATGAACTGATTAGATTTTGGCGGCTGAAAGGTCAAGGTCAAAGGTCATCCGGGCCTTAAATATGTCTGATTTTGGGGCCGTTACCGCAGATAACTTGAGAACCCCGCGATCGGATTTTGATGTAAACTAGCGGGACCAAGTATGTACTATGAGCCCACAATGAATGATTAGATTTGGAGCTAATAGTCGGTCAAAGGTCAGAAGGTCACCGGGCCTTACAATATGTCTGAGTTTGGGCTCGTTACCACGATAACTTGAGAGCGGCTGGTCGGATTGTCATGTAACTTTGGGTGAAGTATGTATAATGAGGCCACCAACTGAAACTGATTAGATTTTGGGGCTGAAAGGTCAAAGGTCAAATGTCACCGGGCTTTAATATGTACTGATTTGGGCTCGTTAACGGATAACTTGAGAACCCCCGATCTGGCATTTGATCTGTAACTAGGACCAGTATGTACTTATGAGCACCAATAAACTGATTAGATTCTTTGGAGCTGAAAGGTCAAGGTCACGAGACCAAAATATGTCTGTTTGGATCTCGTTCCATGATAATTGAGAACGGTCTGTTAGACTTTTTGTTATTTGGTGAGTATGTATATGAGGCACAATAAACTGATTAGATTTTTGGAGTCAAAGCGTCAAAGGTCAACCGGCCTTAATATGTCTGATTTGGTCATGACTGTTGATAATTTTCCGATTTTTGATGTAAATTGGGAGAAGTATCTGTTATAAGGCCACAATTTTTACTGATTCGATTTGGAGTTGAAAGGTCAGAGCGTTCAAACGGTCACAAGGCCTCCTGTCGAATTGAGCTCATTGTCGCGTGTCGCGATAATTTAAGAACTGCTTGAATTGGAATTTACTGTAACTTGGTCAAGGATCACATGGGCTTATGCTTATTCATCTAATTGGTCTTGCTACCATGGTAACTTGAAGCTTTTTAAATTACATCAGTTGGATGGGACTGCGGACTACAGAGGCATACCCATCGACTGCGCGCAGTCGAACTGCTCTAGTTGTTTATTTGAGATTGAGGCAAGTGATTCAAACACTCTCTGAATCCTTCTTTTTCATTACTTTCATGTCTTCCAGATTGGAGGAGCTACAGCTCTCATAGGCGATCCCAGTGGTAAGACCAAAGAAAGAGAAGCACTTGTCTCGGATGTAGTGGAAGAAAACATCCTGTCCATCCATCAGTCCCTCCAAAGAATCTTCACCAACCATGAGAGGTATCTCTGGAGACAAAGCAAGCCACTACCAGAAATAAAGTAGGTGGATGTTCCAATGAACACACAAATGTACGTGTCAAATTAACCTGGTAGAGATTAAAGGCAGTGGATCTCATTTGCAAACATCCCTGTAGACCAGGAAAAGATAACCCATGCCCTTAGGCTATTGATGAAGGGCATGTCTGTGAAATCTGGGGGTCAGTGATTGCCTAGAATTTGAAAAATGCAAAAGAAAAAACTAGCCGTTTAGTGTACGTTCTATGGTAGGAATTTTTTTCTCGCGAGAAAAAAATTCAAATCTGAGTCTAACGGTCACTATAACTCCACTAAAACTGAGTTTCTAGCTCCTATATTTTGCTAGATGTTCCCAGATGGCATTTTCTTCTAAATGCCATTGTATTTATACAATGTTAATTTTTAGGCATGCAAAAGAGATCCCCTGCCTTTAAAAATGAGTGTGGGCTGGGGTTTCTGGAGAATGTATCAGGCCTTGACAAAAACATATATTTTTGCCTGCCCAGTCGGCAATTAATTTGCAGATTCAAGTGCCCAACAGCAAAATGTAAATGCCCAAATTCTTGGACAAAAGAAATCTTCAATTGTTAGTTGTCTTTGTGGTACTAAAGGTTAAAATCAACAGAAAAGAGCAGTGCACGATTAGGCAGTTGCTCTTTATTTCTGAGTGCCCCACCAGGATTTCCAGGTGCCCCAGGCACTTGGGCACCCATGTTTGTCGAGCCCTAATGTATGTTAATTGAAATTAAATCATCTCTAATGGGTTAGGAATAGGCATAGCTGCCAACTGTTGCAAATTTTTTAGTAATGATTACTAATTTCAGTCTTGGTTTATTCAGTTTTGGCTTTTCGTAAATTGAAGACTACTAATTTTGTTTCCAAAAATACTGTGTGCTTCTATGGAAAAAGTGTTAGTATTACTCATTTCCATCAGGGTTTTTATCAAATTCTGCTGACATTGACTAAATTCTACGGAGACGTGTTGGCAGCTATGAATATGTGTAACTGATTCCAGATGGAGACATGGATGGGATACACAAAATATTTGCTATGTAAGGGGGGTTATATGAATCACTATGATAAATTTCACCAACCAGCAAGAATAGTTTGGGACTTGTCAATCATCCTTTACTACCTAATCTTTTAATGGTCATGTGATGATGAACTTGCACATGGAGCTTTAGATAGGACTTCTCCTATAGCTCATAAATTCATTGATGTATGACATTACTGGCTTGCAAGTTGTGGTGACCATTGATCATATGGACTATTTATTTTAGTAGCTTTTGCATTTCACAAATTAAAGTTAATTGTTACTTTTCATCACTACACTATTAACTTTGGCTCTTCCATGTTTTGAGTGATCCACTGGCAAGTAGAATATCCTGGGAATTTACAGTGTATTTAGATAAATATCAAGAATGTTTTCTGTGTGTGTAAATTCTAAAATGCATGTTACATGCAAATTACTACTTAACTAAAATACTAACCTTTCAAATTAGTTCTACATCTACTCAAGATTGAAAAGAAAATTAATCTAAGTTGTCAAAATTGTCACATGGATTGTTCATGATTTAAGATTGGCAGAAAACAATTTTGATAACTTGTGGTAATTAACAGAAAAAAACACAGATTTATACTTAGTAATAAATAAGTAAGTCAATATTTTGTGTTTTGATCATAAAAGTAGTTAAAGGTTTTCAAACTGTAACCTATCGAGCATCATGTGAGTGTTTGCATATATTCATGTAAACTGTTGTCTACTGGGGCTGGCCGATGTTTGGATAATATCGAAATTAGTTGATGTTGAAAAAGTATCGAATACACGATAATGATCTCATGATTATTTCAAAATATTGCCAGAGGCACGATATTACCCAAAATACCGTCGATTATGAAAACCTAATGGGGTAAATGCATGCCCTGTCGTGAGAGGGACCAAGAATTCCCCATACAAATGATGTAGCTAAGAATACTCTGCACACAAGAGATTAAATCAGGGAGGTAGGAGTAACAAGAGAGACCTCCATCAGTCCATGCTGTTCAGCTATCAAACTTGTAGTAGTGCAAGAGCAGTAGTGCGTTTAGTATTTTGTCAACAAATCTGTCGACACACTGCCAAACAAAAATGCCATTTATAAACAGTCGGCACCACAAATCTCCAGATCTAGTTACCAGAGGGTCTACAGAAAGCAACATTGTTTTGACCACATTTTGATAACAGCCCTAAAGAGTGCACTGTCAATTTAATATTTATCTTGTTCATCACAAATCTGTTTTTCAACTCAGGCGATAAATCGTGTTATCAACAATGTTTTTGCCACAATAATCGAATGAGGTTTAGATCAAATTTCGCCACGTCTATTGTCTACCAAAGACTATCAACACTCTACAATTTAGTATTTCATTATCTATAATCAGCATAACTTGTGTATGTTATTTCATTCCCCCTGTTTGACAGGATTCTTAATAACAGTGAGTGGTACAGTGGACAGAATGTTGTTCAGTTCTTGGGTACTGTTGGAAGATACTTCAGGATGGGCAGTATGTTATCAAGACACAGGTAGGACAGCTCTTCTCAAATGATATGACAAATGGTGCCATGGGTTTGGGGTACCAAGTAGAAATCTGCCTCTTTGTTGAATTATTGTGTTCTTTTTTCAGTGTTGTACCCGAGGTTAAAAACATTTGTAAACATTATTTTTATAAATGTGTTCTTCTCCATGTCCAAATTCTTTGTGTGCAAAATGTTTTGTTAAGTGGCCTTATGGCTATGCAACACCAAAGCGAAAGTCTTTACTGTAAACTTTCCGTCATGTTCACCTGACATTTTATCAATTAATGTAGTATGTTTGTGCACAAGCATTGCACCAACACCATTTCTATACTGGACTTAAGATGGTGCTACACAATGTAGTACCTCGTGATAAACAAAGGACAAAGATAGTATTGATTCACAGGAGCTGCTCAAAATGTCATGCAATTCTATTTAATGAAAATGAATTTAATTATAAATCTGCAAAAGATGAAATTAGCAGCAGGAACATATTTGTTAAATTAATTCTACTTTAGGAAATTGATGAAAATCATGGACAGTAAGGATACATTTACTGTTTACTAAAAGGTTGATAAAAAGCATTGACATAATAAGTTAAAACTTTCATGTTATATGAAACACCAAATGGAAGCAGGGGTGGGACCAGGGTAAAATCGTAGGGGGAGTGAAATCTGGAAAATAAATTTGTGGGAGGGGGATTTTTGTGGCCAAACATTTTTTTCACGTTAAAATTTGTGGTCAAATCAGCAACAGGAAAGTCGCTCAGCGGGGGGCAAAAACAATTTTTATGGCCAAATTTGCAGCAAATTCAGCAGCTGAAAAGTCCCTCAGTGAAAATCTTACGAGCTGCAAATTTTTAATTTGTGTTTGGATGTTGGATCTCATAACACCTTGCATGAAACTTCTATCAGAGAAATATATCCAGTAAAATATGAAAACTCCAGTTAGCGGGATTATAACATTTATTTTATCATGAAAAAAAAACTCTGGTTAAGATAATCAAAAATGTGTCTCTGGTGAAAGTTTTATACAATAGGTCCCAGGTATGTGATGGTCTAAGAGTCAATTTTCATTTCTGTCAAATGTTCCACATTCTAGTGTGCAATCAAGACTCCAGAGCCCAGAAGGAATGAATTTCTCCGAATTTACCTACCAAGTATTCCAGGCATATGACTTTCTTCATTTACACCAGCACCACAAGTGCAATATACAGGTAAAAAGTGTAAGAATTATCTCTGAAACCTATGTAGATACCCGATTGTCCATTTTGGAATTGGAAGTATGTTTGGCTCATGCATACCTCCTGAGCAGTTTGCACTGACCTCTGTCTGATTTGTGGATTTTGTTGAGGGTCTCACAAACCTTATTGTCCATAATTAATAGAGAAAACTGAAAAAGAAAAATTGCTCAGTATCTGAGTTTTGGTAAGATTTTAATTGTAACGTCTACTAGTTTTCTAACTTTAATCATAATCTTGATTTAGATATTTCTGTTTCATCAGTGACAACACCACGTGTATTATTGAAAGGTGTACACACATATAAGTCAGTTTATTTGTGTAAAATTGTCATGTGTCTATTCCTCCTATGTGGCATGACTATTTTGAAGTAAAGGACAGCAAATTCACATTATTCAATTGTATATTACTAATACTTGATATGTCAGACTTTATCAAAGACGACTAAAAATTCAAAAATCAATACATTGTTTAGTGTATGTAATTAGGATTCTGATCATTCAGTGTGTATATGTTTTTGGAAGATTTTATTTTGTATTCCGTACATGATTGCCATTTATTCCTGTGGACAGCTAGGAGGAACAGATCAACTAGGCAACATCTTGTCAGGTCATGACCTCATCAAGAAGGTCACAGGCAAAGAAGTTTATGGTGAGTTAATGGTGCAACATTCTTTTGTCTAAGTTTTTCTGCATCAGAGAAATTGTATTCAATATCAAAATAATTGTTAAAGTCAACATGTCCCAATAAACTGCTTTAGTAATGTATTCAGATTTATACATATTTTCTTCTGTAGCCTAGTGGTGTGCTATTTCTTTCATCTGTTTCTATAAATACACTTTCCAATAATAAAAATACATGATATCATTGTTGTTGCTATTTCCAGCAAGCTTAGGTTATCAAGTGCTCCTTTGTCAGAATGGTATGCATGAAATTTGCATACATTACCGAAGTCGTGTATAGAGCAGTTTACTAGTATATAAATTTATAGATATTTCTCCCTTGGGGTCTTAACAACAAGCTATTCCATAAACCTGTTTATAATAAAGACATTTCAGTGTTTGTCATCCAATTTCCATTTAGTAGTTGCTATGTGAGGCAAGTCCTTCGCAAGTTCTTAGATTTGAAGGGGGCAACTTTGCATAAACAGTGTGCATACAATGTAAAACATTTCAATGTGTGGAATCCAACTAGCATACATTTGTTGTTACTATGTCAGCTAGCATTTGGCAAGTTTTCAGGTTGATGGGACAACCTTTGTGTGAAAGGTATGCATACAATTTGAATATATGTAAGTATAACCAGCCTATTCAAAAAAATATTCAGGTATCAGGCTTGTGTATACACAGTGCAGCTATATGATGCATACCTGCCAAGCAGTACGGATTTTTCCAGGCAGTTCTGGTCTTATTATTGCAGTTATTAGGCGGTATGGTAAACAATAAAAAGGTTATCTAAGAAAAAAAAATGAGACTAGAATGCAAATAAGAAAAATATTTGAAAACAGCTGAACCAAATATTTTCTTATGAGAAAAAGCATGCATAAAACAAACCCTTTGTTCCGTCACTCACCAGTGAATGTAAACACGTCATTTCCATTACAATTTAAGCATTGCATTAAAATCATTATAGTAACCAAGGCATTTGGTTCAGTAGTTTCATTTATTTTGGTCATTCATGTTCTATTCTTATCATAATCTATGTTTTTGTTCTTGAAGGCACCGCCTAGTAACTTTAATAAGAACAGAACTGCCCTGGAAAAATCTGTACTGGTTGGCAGGTATGATGATGCATTGCAACAGCATTTTTTATTTTTTTGGTTGGTACGTGATGGGTTACTTTGAAGTTTTATCACGCAATCCCATACTTGTAGAATTGTGAATAGTTCTAATTTGCTGTAGGCTCCACACATGTTTTAGATGGCCACAACAAAGACGCTAACTACAAAAATAAAAAACCCTGAAATCCCCTGTGTTCAATATTGTGTTTCTTTTACCATTTTGAATCGAGGACACTTTTCCTTTTTGCCTTATCAGTGAACTTTCTTAATCATCTATATGAACAAATCGGCTTCAAATTTTAAACTGTCAAAGTGCCCTTGCAAGAAAATTTTAGCATGTGGTTATTTGAAAGTAGTACTGTGTTATCTATCATTTTAGGTCTTACTGTCCCATTAGTGACAAGTTCATCAGGTGACAAGCTAGGGAAGTCAGCCGGTAATGCTGTATGGCTGAATAGGGAGAAGACGTCAGAGTTTGATCTATATCAGGTAAGCTAACTAAACAGAGGGACTGACTATCTGAGGTACATCACATTGTCGCTTGTTTGGCAGAAGGGCCTTAGCAAATGTTCCCTGCAGAAGGGCATTAACTTTTAATTGCCTCTAACTTGAAAACCATTGACTTGTTTCACATGAAATCTAAGTTCAATATCAAATAAAGCAATATTTTTCAAATTAGAGAATATTTACTGTTAAGGCCCTTCTGCCAGGAACATTTGCTAGGGTCCTTATGAAGGACAACCAACGATATTAAAGTAAATTACAAATAACAATTTACATCAGCACAAAAAGACACAAAAGACAAACATGCCTAATAAGAAGACGTGACATACATTGCATAGATAAATTCATGAAATGGAAGGGGAGTCAAATTAAAGATAAATCTTGATTAATTTGATCCCTTTAAAGTCAGTAAATTTTGAAAACTAATAAGAGGACATAAAGGGCATACAAAGAAGACCCACTACCTATCCCAATGCAGGCACCCCAAAGCCCCTGGGACTCCCAGTAGACAATTCCAAGGTGTCTAATTACTCAGTAGCATGTGTATGTAGTTGACCTTAAAATTATTAAGTGAATGACATTTCTTTAAAGTGGAGGAGGATGGAATTTCCAAAGAAGTAATGAATAGACAAATATTTGCAGTATGCCACAGCTGATTTTTTACTACCAACATAAAGTACTATTTATAGTGGGTCATTGTTCCAAATATTGCCCCACATATTTCTGACCCAGTTTGATGTCATCATTTCAGCTCTGTTTCAATAGACCAGTTTCATGTATGCAAATTGTATGCATACCTTTCTGACAAAGGTATCTGGCCAAAGACTTATTGGTGACATGCCAGGAATAGTAACAGCTAATATGCAAGTTGCATTTTCAGTGTTAAGAATGTATTCATAAAAACAGGTGAAAATAGGTCATTTGGCTTTGTAAAGAAAAACATCCATAAATATGAATACATTATGGAAATGGTCTATTACCCTGTCCCAGGTCAGTGTTATTACTGAGCATCAGAATACCTGAGCTTTTTCATGGTTTTGACTTTTGGGCTATTACCCAACACAGGTTTACTGCCAGTGTGGTATGTCAGTTTTCAAAGTGATTGTTAGAAGAATAAATTTCCCATCAATTTATATAGTCCCTGCAGTTCAACATATGTTGTTATGTTACAGTTGTTGTTGCATTTTTTGGCACATATAGTGTGCATTTTGTTTTGTATAAAGATACAGGTGGAAGCAATTTTTACATGGTAACCTAGATAGCCATGAAATTCCCTCGAAGGATAAAGGAATGTTTTAGTTGTCACTTTGTTGGCACATATAGTGTGCATTTTGTTTTGTATGAGAATACAGGTGGAAGCAATTTTTACATGGTAACCTAGATAGCCATGAAATTCCCTCGAAGGATAAAGGAATGTTTTAGTTGTCACTTTGTTGGCACATATAGTGTGCATTTTGTTTTGTATGAGAATACAGGTGGAAGCATCTTTTAGATGTTAATCTAGATTGGCATGGGATTTTCTTGAAAAATATAGCAATATTTTAGTCACTTGATGATTAGACTGTGCCGAGACAGCTGTGTTGATTGATACCTCACAGTACCAGCTAGACTGCCAGGGGTAAGGTAGCTCCAGCCAGGCCTATGCAGTTGGACGAGTATAGCATGTTCAGGTTGCTGAAAAGTTGGTGTGGCCGTTTCATGTGGTTTCTTTGCTGTCACCAGAGATGTTTATACTGGATATGGCTTCTTTTTACCTTCCTAGCTCCTTGTTATTGGTCCTGTTAAAATTGTAAGTAAATTTGGATTATTTGTTGCAATGGTATAGCAAATAGATTAGAAACAGAAAATATGGTAAGAATTATGAAATTTTAAACCATCTGGATTGTTAGCAGTTCCCAATGGTTCGTTGGCAAACTTTTAAATTTCATCCTGTGTTCCGTTATCCACTCCTCATCTAACTCGGTCAGAAATCTTTTTTCTGTGACCTTTGAACGTGCAGAACAATTTTCTTTTCGTTTTTCAATGCCGCATGGGGTAATTTGCACCTTTGCAAACACAGTGCTAATAACTTGCTACGGATTAGCCCCATGGCAGAATAAATGTGTAAATGCATGTGAGCAATGATAATGATTTTAGCCATCTTTGCAAATGTGCCTAGTTCACTGAATATTAACACAATCATTTACTTGTACAACTGATTGCAGTCCGCACTGTCGTGCAGTAATCGGTCTCGCATGAGAGTGCTTTGAACATGCGATGGAGTGGACAACAACAGCGGTATTGTTTGAGAACTTTTAATAGGGTGGTCGCACGCTTAACGAAGGTAGTGGTGTACATCCTTTACACCAATTTGATATATAAATGCCAAGAAAAATGTAAAATGGGAAATTAAAGAATAAGGCCTTGTCGGACTTGTTCGTATACAAAAAATTACATAATGAAAAAAATGCAATAAAATTAACAAGATAATAGACATGCATAAATACATATAAACTATCATATATACAAACAAAAGACTTATCATTGGATATTTAATGGGTATTGAAACTATTACTGTATATTACTACGTGGGAAAGCTTGAAACTGAAAATTCAAAATATTTTCAAACTAAAGTTTGAGTACTTAGAAGATACCGTTCAGGTTACCAGACAAAGGAGACAAATTCTGCATTTTCTGAGATATTCTTTGGGGAATGGAGTCATAATGAGAGGAAAAACTGGTCTGACGGCTATTAACCAATATTTTGTTTTTCAGAAACTGCTGGGGAGTTCACAGCAGGGCTTACAGAAAATTTTCTTTATTTTTTGAGAAAATCAGATTATCAAAATCGAATTTACCACTCCTGCGACTGTTCAAAATTGAACTGCTTGATTATGTAAAAATTGCAAAATACACCAGGTTACCATTCAGTGTTATATACGATTATTCTCTTCTTCT
>JZLH01S0290402.1:34309-48728 GCA_001188425.1 Eucidaris tribuloides
AGGAAGTTTGGTAGTGCACTGATTTACTGAACTAAACTTGTGGCTGCCTTGACCAAAATCTGAGAAACATAATTAACATGATACATATTAAAATATTCAAATTAATAGATTAACAATAACATAAATGGAGGACTCTTATAAAATGGAGAAACCCAATTCAATAAATAAGCCAATAAGGAAAGAAGAGGATGAGATGATCAAGTAGCTGGGTAATTGTGTAATAAAGAATGCTGAACTAAAGAACCAGATTTTCAAGATGTAATGGATGAGCACATGTAGATAGCAACATAAACATTTCTTAAATACTGAACTGAATTCTAAAACAGTAGAAGAAAGGTAAACAAAGAAAAAGATAAATGACAAAATAACCAACCTACAATTGCTGTGACACACAAGAAGGGAGACAAATCATAAATAACTATGATGGAAAGGTGGTAACTGCTTTCAACTCTTCCAAACCCAAAAGCAATATTTCAAGGTGCAGCATGAACTAGTCAAAGACCTTAGTATAGTACGTATATGCAGCCCCCCGTGTCCGGGGCTACTTCATCAAGAGGCTGACCATCGAGTAGGTGGACAGCTAATTTGCATCTATTAGTATTGTAAAAGTGCTGATGCACCTTGTACAGTAATCGTTTCATCCGTTTGTTGGAATCCTCCAGACGAACTTCGGGAATGGGGAAGGGACGACGCCGGCGAGGCCGGGCCTTTCTTCTTCCAAGCGTCGTTAATACACAATTGGGTGGCAAACCCCGTTCATAAGCCGTTAGTAATTGGGTCAGATCGGCGTGAAGCCCCCGATCCTGATCCTTCCGATAGTTCTTAAGGTCTTTCCTAATTGCGTCAATTAACACATAATTATTATAATCACCGATTAAATCATTAAAATCACACAAATCGCCATGATTATTGTATCCTTCATTATCGTTAGAATTATCATCTATCTCATCCGTATTAATCTCATCTGCTATACCAATTGCAACCCCGGGGTCAACCGCATGTTGGACCCCATCCCTACCAACTACCTGTGCCCCGTAGTTCACGGACCAGTTCTCTATAAGTAGCCTTCTTTCCCTGATACTTGATCAAGTCGATACTCCAATCAGGAAGAAGGGCGTGAAGAGCCTGATTAACGAAACGTATATCTGGCGCCAGATTAATTTCCATGTTCGCGAGCACGGCAATGTCCTTCCTAGACCAGGGGGCCTTTGAGGTAGTATTCGTGAGGACCGCGTCCTCTTGGGTAAATTCGACCGGGTGGGCTCGCTTCATGTGAAGGCGGAGCCCCGGGTAAGTCGAATCGACGTAAAAAAAGGCTGCAGGGAAGGCCCTCGGGACGAGGTAGGGCATCGCCATCCCGTACATTACATTTAGGGAAGTGACCAGCAACCCTATTCATAGACGTATATTCCTTGTTGCACAAACTACAAGAATACAACAAAGCGTAGTTAGTAAATGCTTCTTAATATTAGGATGACCACTGAGGGTCTTCTTACATCCAATACACTGCCAAACTGGTATCTTGTGGATAGGAAAGGCATACATTGCTGTCGACCTGCTCAACAGACATGGTATCAACGTTACGAAATTACACCGAGAAATTACAGGGGGAATTACAACACAAGTAACAACCCGAAGGTGGGGGAACGGTTCGTCTTAAGAAAGACAGTTGGCCAACACAAGTCAAAAAGGTTTCCAGAGAGTGCTACTGCTAGCAGCGGCGCGAGGCCTACGCAACAGCACGAGAAAGAGCGTTAGGTATAATATATTCCTCGTAAAGCACAACCGGAGGCGCAGCAGTTTTAGCCGGCTAAGACAGATAGTAATAGCCGCCTAGGGTGAACCACATGGAGGTACTGCTGCATTCCCAAGCTTTATGCAATTTCTTGTCTGCCTCCAGCTGCTCTTACAAAGGCATGATTTAGCACAGAGTGTACAACATTGGCAACAGGTACATTGACAGCCAATCCATTGGGACTCTTAGGGCATGTTCACAGTATAGCTAGTTTGTCCGACGTCCCAGGTTCAACCCGGGTCGACCCGGATCAAACGTCGGGTGTGAACGCAAAAATAGGCTGAAAAAACTGACCCGGGTTGACCCGGGCCGAAAATTTGACTCCTGGAAAACAGCAGGGTTCGACCTGGGTCGACCCACATCGACTCCTAGGTGTGAACAGAAATTACCTTTTCGACCCGGATCAAGGGTGCACTCGTAGAGGAAACCCCCTACCATAGTGAATTTTAGCCAACCGTAGGTTGTCAGAGATACGTATACGGGGAAAATGACCTTCCATTGGGAAAAGTAGTTTTTTTTATGATTTGTATGGGAAAACATAGGTTCGTAATGGAAAATTGGGTTTTTGAGGTGTAGGGGGAAAGTGGTGTCAATAGGGGGAAATTAAAATTTTGAGTAGCAGCCCTGATCCGGACCCACTGGGTATGATTTTTACACACTGAATACATCAAAGAAATCAGCACCGTGCTTAATGTTAGTGACATCATCAACCTTTGGTATTGGCTTATAAGAATTTTTGGCATTGCCCGCCTTATTCCGTCCAACTTTCTTCGGCTTCTGGCATGGTATTGCTGATGTTTTCGACGATATTTCATGAGCAACAGTTGTCGCGTATTTACATTGATACCCGCCATGATTCTACCTACGTCACAGGTACGAGAACGTTAACTGCTGGGTCAGATATACCAATTTGCCGGTGTGGATTGATGCGGGTCGAATGTTCGTCACTTCTAGTGTGAACGGAAATTATGGACCCAGGTCGACCCAAATCGACCCGGGTTGAACCCACATTGTCCCACGTCTTCGAACTGTGAACACACCCTTAGTCTGGCAAATTTTGTACGTTCTAATGTATGTATTGAGTTTCATTTATTTCACCATGGTAAAGGCCTGCAATCAGCTGGAAAGCTGCTTTTCAGCTAGGCCATGAATCATGTAAAGCCAAAATCTAGTAAAACAAGTCAAAATATAATGAAAATAAACAATATAAACTACATAATGATTGGTAACTATATATAAATGAAGAAAAAAAAGATACTTTAAAAGACATGATCACATTGATAAAGCAAAAGTCTAAATCAAATCAAAAACGCGAAGATGGACTTACAAAACAGAGTGCTAATTATGATTGACAAATGTAAAATATTTCATCGCTGGAAGTGCCAGTTCAGACAATATCATGCATCTGTAACATTGCCTCTTAGATTGGCATGTGGTTTTGCAAAACTCATTTCATTTCATATCATGTCCATTTCCAAATACATAAAATACAAGGGAAAGCTTTAATTTAAAACAGTACAATAAGTGAATGTAATTTCGACAAATTATAATAATCATAATTATAAACACCTGGCAACAACTCTTTCATAATCTGTGAACATTGCGTCATTGTTTGTGGTAGCAGTAATCACCCTTGCATTTTAATCCCTTGCACAGCAACCTGTTTGTTGCCACTAGGTGATAGCATCATAGGGTGGACCGAGATGTATGACCCTTATAATTTTTTTTAACATATTGATTTGAATATCTTTATACAGGATATGTTGTCTTGCACGGAATAATGCCCTGTATGGGCAGAGTGATTTGTTGTTGTGAGTGTTAATAGTCATAATTAGAGCGCAGTCCCCCTGTCCCTAGCTACACACCCAGTGGAACGAGAATAGGGGATCTTAGGGAGCTTGACGATGTCATTACCCCTTGTGACTGTCAGAGACGGAGCGATAACTACCACTGGGATGACTGACCAAGATGTGTTAATATCTTGAGACCAGATTCCGTTATTTATTAATAGTATAAATTTAAAGGTCCAATGGCATAAACCGAAAATCCAAGAAACTGACATCTGAATAAAAACTTACATTGATGTCCTGTTAACATTTGGCAAATTCTAACTTGGGGGATTAGCAATGTAAAAGAAATAATCACACAGAAATATGATAAAATAAAAAAATATATATTTAATGGGATGGTCGGACCAATGCATGGATGTAAGAAAAAATAAATGAGAAATCACTTCCGGGATATGAATTCCAATTCCAAATGCTTCAGTAGTGACAAGTACTCTAGAATGACCACACAAAATCAATCAGTCTTTAGGAAATTATGACATAACGTCTTGTGTGTAGACGTGGCTGAATTGGTTTAAACTGGTTTGCAGTTGAATAAACTTTGAAAGTAAATTTCCACTGAATGTGGAAAGCTGGGGGAAAATAAATTTTACATGTCAAAATTTGTAGGAGTGAATGATAAAGTCGCTACAAGTACTAACCGTCGCCCCTCAATGGTCATATCAAAATGGTGCATATGTATTTATCTTGTATCAAAACAACCTTACAGGGGAGGTGTAAGCATTTTCCCTGGCATTGATCAGGATACGTGGATAGGCATTGGAAATCATTTGCTTTGTTACAGCAAATAAAATGGCTTTAGGGAATAGATGCCTCTCCTCTTAAGATCTCTCATTACAATGCCTGCTGCTTCCTTTAGACCATTTACCTTCTCCTCAAATTGTAAAAAAAATTCTTGGGGCGGTCAGACTACCTGGCAGTTGTTTTCATCTTTTCTTGGTAGGGGAAGATTTAAAAGACTTTCCTTCAGCAATCCCAACGATAGCATTGCTGTAATCAGAAGGTACGGATTTGCTGGACAAACTATCGCACGTAAACTCGTGGATGATTCTTGATAGGCCGATCAGAAGTCTTCCCTGCAAAAAGAAGCAATTAATATGTGAAAACTTTATTTTATGAGACATTCTATTTGCAATATAATAAGATGCACAGGCGCTAAATTATAAATATTTCATCTATATAGGTGCTATGGAAATCCAAATCATACAGCAAACCAATCATATTATTGTCCCACCAAACAAAGTTCACGAGGGGAAATGAAATAAAATGTTTGGGTGGAGACGTTTGACCTTTACAACTTCCGGGATATGAACTCCCATTCCAAATACCTCTGAAGCAATGAGTATTTATTAATTTATTCATAATGTTTAACCAGGGGTGCCCATTCATTAGTACCTTGATTTTGCATGGGACCCTGGATCATCAGATAAAACTTCACAGTGAATTTCATGTAGCATTGAAATATGACATCAAATATCATAAAAAGTAATGTACACATTTAAAAGAAAATCAAAACATAAAACATTCATTTGCATTGTAACAACAAGTACACAAATTAATAGTAAATACCCTTATTGAAAGCACAGATAGCAACAATAATGGCTTCAAAATGTTTCTTCAATTAGATGAGATTGAAATTTAAGTTTACAAACATTTGAGGCTCTGGAAAACTTTATACTAAATGCCAGGTTGTTAATTTCATGTAGCATTACGTGATAAATAAAATGTATACTAAATTCATACAAAAAGAAATATACATATGTTTAAAAGCAAATCAAAGCATCAGAAAAAACAAAGAAAATCGAACGGGATCGGGTGAGAACTTGTCTGAAATTGGTTGATTTGAGGTGGATTGACCCAGTTTATGCGAGAAATAATGAATGGTCAATTGCCTATTACTCATGTCCCTTCCTGCAACGACATTTAGCTCTACAAACAAAACAACAATTGCCCACATTTTTTGGCACAGAGTCAAGATGGGGGTACTGTCCCCATAAAATTTTCAAGGACAGCGACGCATGCGCAAGTATCCTTTGCCTTTAACACGTCAACAAGTCTTCTCATGCACAGCTTGGAAGATCTGGTGGTCTTCCTTGCTGCAAGATAGAGGTATGCTTGCCCCTGTCTCCAATCTCGACCACAATGGCTGACACCCTGCCAATAATCCAGCACATCTTCACTTGGACCCCAGTGAACAACATTTACAATATCGTCTATGTCAGTGCCCTTCCCAAACGCTAAAGTTGCAATGAGGATCCGCATTGACCCTTCTTTGAAAGAAACTGATATTGCGTCTTTTTCTGATTCTGCAAAAGCAGAATAAAACTGGCGGATAAGACCCAGCTCCTTAATTTCTTTGGGCAGAGAATTAACCTGGCACAGATTGTAACTGTTTGAATGTAAAAAATAGTTTTTGGTGTGTTTAAACTGTGCTGACATAAGGAACTAAGTAACCAGTCAAACGTAACCTTAGCATTACTGATGCAACTAAAATCTTAACATGTGGACAGTCAGGCAAAGAACAAATAAAATGAAATGAAAAGATTGAAAAGAGAAATGATATCAGCCTTCTCTAAACGTAGTGTGCCTGTGTGTAGAGATCATGTGGTCTATGCCGATACACAAACCAATCAATAAATCAATACATAAATTAATAAAATAAAAGATTAAAAAGTGAAATGATATCAGTCTTCACATCTCGATTAAGTGAGCCTGTCAGTAGGAACCATAGGTTCTCTGTTGTTAAATATGCCTGTAAATAAATGAATTAAAAATAAATTAATGAATAAATGAATAGATAAATGAATAAAAACAATTTAATTAAAAATGAATAAATATATAAAGTGAACAAATGAATCAAACCAAATAAAATGAAATTTAAAGGTTAAAAGGAAATGTATATCAGCCTTCACATCTGGACCTAGTGTACCTGTCAATGAGAGTCATGAGGTCATGGAATTCTTGAGGTATAGGCAGCATATTTTCCTTCATGACCTTTGCCCTCTGACATTATTTTTTTCTCTTATTACATCGATATTCAGCTCTGTATACAAACAACTTATTGTTTAATTTACATGAAGTCTTGTCTAACTTTCTTATACTTTCTGAACATCGCTTCATTGTTTGTGGTAATAGAGCAATGCCTTGCACAGCAACCTATTTGCTGTCATAAGGTTATATTATTTGGTGTACAAGATGTATCACCCTTAAAACTTCCTGGATATGAATTCCCATTCCAAATGTTTCTGTAGCGACAAGTAATCTAGAATGACCACACAGAAAGTCTTTTAGGACTTTAATGGTCATATCAGTGTGGTACATAGGTATTAATCTTGTATCAAAAGACCTTACAGGGGAAGCGTAAGAATTTTCCCCAGCATCGATCATGATATGTCGATAGGCGTTGTAAACCATTTCCTTTGTCAAGGCAAAAATTATTGTCTTTGTAGTTTCACTTTTTGTTTGGAGCTCATTTATTACAACGCCTATCCCTTCCTTTAGACCTTTGACCTTCCCCTTACATTCTAAATAAATTTCGAGCCGGTCACACTCCCTGACAATTACTTTTATGTCTCTCTATATACACGTAGGGCAAGATATGAAAGACCTTCCTCCAGCAATTCCGGCATCTCGTTGCTGTAGACAGTAGGTAAGGAGTTGCTGGAGAAACTATTGCTTTTTACATCTTTGTGGCATCCACATGACAGTCAGAAGTCTTCCCTGCAAAAGAAAATAATGTGAGAAAAATAAATAAAATTTTGTTGGAATTATGAAGCTCTATGCACAAGCACTTGATTATAATCGAGTCACATTCTTAACCCTAACCAAATGCAATCATACAAGCAAGTTGATATAATTATCAAAATTCATGTAGCATACTAAAACCACACAATACTTCACACACACACACACACACACACACACACACACACACACACACACACACACACACACACACACACACACACACACACACACACACACACACGCACACACTGTGCAATTGTAATAATTGTTTTTCAGTCAGTGATGTACTGATATTAAAGTTGAAAGTTGAAAGGGGAAATAATATCGCCCTTCACATGGGATCTGTTTTGGTAGGCGTGCCTGTAAACATTGTCAAATAAATAAAATCAAATAAAAATACCAGATAGGTACAAATTTGTGTACGCCAATTATATTGAGAAATTATGGCATGATCTATTCTTACATGCAAGCAATCGATGACCTACCCAGACATAGTTTGTGTGGTTGTGGTTCAATAAATCCTGCATGTATATTTGCCAGTGTGCCATCATCACCTCCTCTTTTGGCGTCTCTGTATGCCTCATGCAGCAGGCAACTGGAAAGCACCTCATTCCACATATTCCCGCATTTCATCTTTTCTCGAATCCCCTGCTTTTCTGTATGTATCGCTGGTACCTCAATGTTCAGTGGTACTGTCATTCGTGTTCCCTCGGATGGGGGTGGATATGTTTCATAGGGATAAGGTTCAATATCGGGTACCCTCGTCAGTTTAGGTGGGGACCTGTCGACATTGTCCTCGACTAAATCTGAAGCTTGGTGTAATACGGGGGGAGGGCTACTCTTGTCCCTGCTAGGGGTAGTGCCATCTCGCCCCCCATTGGAAGATTGAGACGTAACTCCCGATATGTTGTGGGCATTGAATGGACGGAAATCGAAAAATTGTACCATTTCCGAAGGGTTTCGGAGAAATGAGATGTCTGTTAACATCCCCGGAGTAATGTCACCCGCCCCTTCCCTAAGATCGAGTATCCGCTGCGCAGTTGTGGAACCGATGCCGGAAACGCGCATCAGTTCTTCAGCGCTACAAGTATTAATAGGGATGGGATCCATCTTGGATGAATACCAAGATGTGTACAAAACAGTTACGGAATACCAATAATTACTTAAACAGCGTATACACAATCACAGGTACACAAAAAGCGCACTTAATAAATACTACCATACAGTAATGCGCGACGGGGTGGTAAAAAGAACTGACCGCCCCTAGCGAACAATATTAATTTATTAATACGAAAGATTTACAACGCTTGCTAACTGGTACACAACGCGCGATGGGTCGATGAAAATGACAATAACCCAAGCGAGTTTTTGTTACTTATTAATATTAATACTTACCAACTATACTTATACTTACCAACAGCTAGTGTACGTAGAAACTGTTAATACCTTCTGATACACGAACTGGCTGTGCTGTTCGTACAATGAATGTAATCAAAAAAATAATAGGCTATAAAGCTAGAAGATGTACAACTTGTACACGTTCACAACTCTAAAATAAATGCAATATAGAATATACAAGATTATCTAGTATAGGAATATTGTTGTACCAATGTACTCACGAAGTTTATGCACACACAAGTCTTCCTATACCAAAGTAATATGAAGACACAAGTGCATATTCCAACACTCAAAACAATACAAGTATATAATACACCAACACTATAAATACAAGTATATAATACACCAACACTATAAATACAAGTATATAATACACCAACACTATAAATACAAGTATACAATACACCAACACGAAATATTCATTAAAAACGCAAGAAAAAAGCGCGAAAATAAGGGAAAATATACACGAGGGGACTAAATTAGGGGAAAATAGTGACACTACCTTGCAAAAGACAAAATACATGAGCACACTGCCAATACAAACACAAACACCAGCATACAAGGTATGGGCGTGGCAGGTATGAAAACGGGTATGGCGGCCAGAAAAACCACCAAAGCACGAAAATGACGCAAGGAATTGCGCAAACAATATTTATCACAAGGCAGGGAAATGTCATGCTACGGAAATATAGCAGACAAATTAGCCAAGCGCAACAAAAAAGAGCAAAAATAGACGAAACAAATTACAAACGTCAACTCACAAATTGCAATGAATGACACGAACAAAGAAATACTATACGCACAGAGAACGTAAAAGTCGCAGCGCCAATATTGTAAAAAAGGGGGTGATTACAACTTACTTGTAATTACTTTCGGTGCCGGTCAGTCCGTTGGAGCTGCACCCAGAGCTAGAGCACGAACGTGTCTTGAGCTAGAGCACGAACCAGAAGACACGTACCCAGAAGACGGAGACGCCAAAGGTAATAGTTCCAGCCACAGTGTGCAGAGTTGAGTTGAATAGTGTCGACTCGGTGATTGGGGCGAGTATTATATCAATATTGGTATCAGTCGGTGACCCCGACGTTGGGATTGTGCGGGCACGCACCAATCACGGGAGATACGGAAAGGTCAACCGCAAATGGGCGCATGCTCAGATGGCTGGGGGACCTTTGGGGGGCGTGGCTGAGGGCGGGACGGGGAACCCGCTCACAACACTACATAAGGAACCAAGTAACTAATCAAACCTAACCGTAGCATCATTAATGATGCAACTAAAATCTAAAAAATTTGGACGGTCAGGCAAAGAAATGAAATGAAACAAAGATTGAAAGAGAAATGATATCAGCCTTCACAATAGGGTGCCTGTATATAGGGGTCATGAGCTCTATGCCGATAGACATGCCTGTAAGTAAATTTGTCAATCAATAAATCAATACATGAAGTAAGAACATAAAAGGTTAAAGAATGAAATGATATCAGCCTTCACATCTTGACTAAATGAGCCTGTCAGGAGCCATGGAGTCTGTGTTTATAAACATGCATGTAAATAAATAAATTAAATTGAAAATGAATAAATGTCAAAATGAACAAATGAATAAATAATCAACAAATTCAAATGTGAAAAGGGAAATATTAGCTTTCACATCTGGACCTAGTGTACCTGTCAGTGAGAGTCATGAGGTCATGGAATTCTTGAGGCATGGGCAGCATGTTCTCCTCTGACCTTTGCCCTTTGACCTTTGCATGAAAAGAATGATTTAATTAAAAATGATATGTAGAAATTTGAATGAAAAGGTAAATAAATAAAATCTAATTAAATGTAAAGGTGAAGAGCAAAATGATATTAGCCTTCACATCTTGACCTAGTGTACCTGTCAATGAGAGTCATGAGGTCATAGAATTCTTGAGGTATGGGCAGCATGTTCTCCATTGTGACCTTTACCCTCTGTGACGTTATTTTGTATTGGTCATCGTTCTGGTATTCCAGCTTCTCATCAGAAGTAAAATCCGCTGTCATTGGGTACGAGATTTCACAAACATTGCAGAAATCCACGAGCTTCCCTCTCCACTCGTTACCTTCCTTGACAACCAAGTCTTTGTCCAGTTTCAAGTCGGTGTTCAGGAAATCGTTCTGGTGCATTACTTGTAATCCATCCCCCACGGCGATCATGATATAGGTCCACTCGTCCTTGCTTTGCCATGGCCCGCAACGATTCAAGCAATCCAAGAGGGCGAAACCCTTGGAGTCTGCTGCATCAGCGAGAAACTCCATGGTGATGCAGCAGATATATATAATAATAATAATTGTGTCCTTTTCCAATTCCTCAAAAGCAGACTAAAACTGCCGGATAAGACCAAGCTCCTTGATTTCTTTGGGCAGAGAATTAAACAATTGCGTAAATAACCTGGTACAGCTGGTAACTGTTTGACTGTAAATAATAGTTTTTGGTGTGATTAAACTAATCAAACGTAACCTTAGCATCATTACTGATGCAACTAAAATCTAAAATGTTTGGATGGTCGGGCAAAGAACAAGTGAAATTAAATGATAAGATTGAAAAGATGATATCAGCCTTTACTTGTCTCAACTTATTGTGCCTGTATGGAGGAGCCATAGGGTATATGTGTTGATACAGATGCCTATAAATAAATACATGAATTAATAAATAAAATTAATTAAAAATAAATGAATATATATAGAAATGAACAAATGAATCGGCAGATAAGTAAAATAACATTTTAAAGTAAAAAGGGAAATGAAATTAGCCTTCACAACTCGACCTAGGGAACCTGTCAGTGAGAGTCATGAGGTCATGAAATTCGTGAGACATGGGCAGCATGTTCTCCTTCATGACCTTTGACCTCTGTGACATTACTTTTGTCTATTTCTACAACAACATTTTGCTCTACAAACAAAGCAACAATTACACAGAGCACACTGACACTTCTGCCCGCATTTCTTTTTCTTTTGACACATGCGTCGAGATGGGGGTACCGTCCCCATAAAATTTTCAAGGACAGCGACGCGCGTGCAAGTGTCCTTCGCCCGTCAACACGTCAACGAGTCTTCTCATGCACGGCTTGGTAGAAGACTTGCATGCATGCCCCTGCCTCTCATCACGACCACAATGGCTGACACACTGCCAATAATCCAGCACATCTTCACTTGATCCCCAGTGAACAACATTTACAATATCGTTTATGTCAATGCCCTTCCCAAATGCTAAAGTTGCAATGAGGATCCGCATTGACCCTTCGTTGAAAGAAACTAATACTTTTTCTTTTTCGGAGTCCTCAAAAGCAGAATAAAACTGCCAGATGAGACCAAGCTCCTCAATTTCTTTGGGCAGAGAATTAACAATTGTCCAAATAACCTGGTACTACCTGTAACTGTTTGAGTGTAAATAATAGTTTTTGATGTGTTTAAGCCGTGCTGACATGAGGAACTAAGTAATCAATCTAACATAACCATAACGTTACTGATGCAACTAAAATCTGAATGTGTGGATGGTCAGGCGAAGAACAAATAAAGTGAAATGAAAAGATTGAAAAGAGAAATGATATCAGCCTTCTCTAAACTAAGTGTGCCTGTATGTAGAGGTCATGTGGTCTATGCCGATAGACAAAACAATAAATCAATACATAAATTAAAGAAAATAAAAGATTAAAAAGTGAAATAATATCAGTTTTCACATCTCGATTAATTTAGCCTGTCAGTAGGAGCCATAGGGTCTGTGTTGATAAATATGCCTGTAAATAAATGAATTAAAAATAAATAAATTAATGAATAAATGAATAGATACATAAATAAAAATTTTAATAATTAAAAATGAATGTATATATAAAGAAGAGAACAAATGAATCAAATAAACCATATAAAATGAAATTAAAGGTGAAAAGGAAATTTATATCAGCCTTCACATCTGGACCTAGTGTACTTGTCCATGAGAGTCATGAGGTCATGGAATTCTTGAGGTATGGGCAGCATGTTCTCCTATGTGACCTTTGCCCTCTGACAATATTTTTTTCTCTTTCTACGACGTTATTCAGCTATGTATACAAGACAACTTATTGTTCAATTTACATGAAGTCTTGTCTAACTTTCTCATATTTCTGAACATCGCTTCATTGTTTGTGGTAATAGAGCAATGCCTTGCACAGCAACCTATTTGCTGTCACAAGGTTATATTATTTGGTGTACAAGATGTATCACCCTTAAAACTTCCTGGATATGAATTCCCATTCCAAATATAGCGACAAGTAATCTAGAATGACCGCACAGAAAGTCATTTAGGACTTTAATGGTCATATCAGTGTGGTACATATGTATTAATCTTGTATCAAAAGACCTTACAGGTGAAGCGTAAGCATTTTCCCCAGCATCGATCATGATACGTCGATAGGCGTTGTAAACCATTTCCTTTGTCAAGGCAAAAATTATTGTCTTTGCAGTTTCACTTCTTTTTGTTTGGAGCTCATTTATTACAACGCCTATCGATTCGTTTAGACTATTGACCTTCCCCTTACATTCTAAATAAATTTCGGGCCGGTCACACTCCCTGGCAATTACTTTTACGTCTTCTCTATATAGGGCAAGATATGAAAGACCTTCCTCCAGCAATTCCGGCATCTCGTTGCTGTAGACAGTAGGTAAGGAGTTGCTGGAGAAACTATTGCTTTTTACGTCTTTGGGGCATCCACATGACGGTCAGAAGTCTTCCCTGCAAAAAATAACGTGAGAAAAATAAATAAAATTTTGTTGGAATTATGAAGCTCTATGCACATACACTTGATTATAATCATCGAGTCACATTCTTAACCCTAACCAAATGCAATCATACAAGCAAATTGATATAATTATCAAAATTCATGAAGCATACTAGAACCACACAATACTTCACACACACACATACACTTTGCAATTGTAATTGTTTTTCAGTTTTAGTGATGTACTGATATTAATTCAATATCTGCTAGAAAACGATCAATTTAATAGGCCATTACTTTTGTCTCTTCCTACAATGACATTGAGCTCTCCAGACAAAGCAACAATTGCAGAGAGCACAATGGCACCTCTGCCCGCATTTTTTCCTCTTTTGGCGCAAGTCAAGATGGGGGTACTGTTCCCATAAAATTCTCTAGGATTGCTACGTGCACGCAAGAGTCTCCTTCGCCTTCATTACCTCCACCAGTCTCCTCATACAAGGCTTGGTGGAAGACTTGATAGTTTTCCTTGCTGCGAGATACAGGCATGCATGCCCCTGCCTCCCATCTCGACCACAGTGGCCAACATCCTGCCAATAATCCAGCACATCTTCACTTGGACCCCAGTGAACAACATTTACAATATCGTCTATGTCAATGCCCTTCCCAAACGCTAAAGTTGCAATGAGGATCCGCATTGACTTTTCTGTGAAAGAAACTGATATTGTATCCTTTTCTGATCCCTCAAAAGCAGAATGATATCAGCATTCACCTCTTGAATGAGCATTCTGTCAGGAGTCATGGGGTTTGTGTTAATAGACATGCCTGAAATAAAGATTCAAATTTCAAATAAACGTAAAATAAGTAAAATAAATATAATTAAATGAAAATTTGAAAAGGGAAATAATATTAGCCTTTACGTCTCAAG
>JZLH01S0290402.1:59802-80160 GCA_001188425.1 Eucidaris tribuloides
TATCGTCAACCTGTATAGATGAAAACAAGATAAGAATTACGTTATCAAATGTGTATGTACTGTGGATCTCAAAGTTGTTTTTTTTCTCACTTTGTTGATTTCAAAAAAGTTTAAGAATTAAACTCTGTGTACAATGACACTGAAACTAGTAGTGGGAAGATTTTTGTTCATTATCATTAATTAGCCTTATCTTTTATGTTACATGGGGTGGCGCAATAAAAGCCCCACAATCAGTTTTCAATGTTTTGCAACTGGAGATTATTTGTATTCTTGTTGGGTAGTGTGTTTAAGGTTTTCACAAAGACGTGCCTGTACTCCGCTGTATAATGTAGTGTATCCTCTTTCGTCCTGTTCTGTGTATAATTTCTTATCCTGTTACATCCTTCTTGTAAGCCTACTTGTTAGAGGCTGCCTGTGGTGGTTCTCGTTTGATACACTCTTCAGTATTTCTCCCATATGTGTACCTCATCTTTCAAGATTTCTTCTTTCAGGTGGTTTGTCATTGTAGCTGGTAATAAAACAAATGGAACCATGCAGAATGGTTTCAGTGGAGCAATATTTTTGTCTGCTGGTTGAAGCAGTGTCACTGCAACTTGAAAGGAAGATTTTTGTTCATTCTTGATAATCAGTGGGTAGTGAAGCTTTGTTCAAGCTGAGAAGCTGGTACTGTCCCCATAAAATTCTCTAGTATTGCTACTCACGTGCAGGAAGCCTTCACTTTCAAGACCTCCATCAGTCTCCTCATGCAAGGCGTGGTAGAAGACTTGATGGTTTTCTCTGCTGTAAGATACAGGCACGTATGTCCCTGCCTTCCATCTCGACCACAACAGCCGATGCCCTGCCACTAATCGAGCACATCTTCACTTGGACCCCAGTGAACTATATTTACAGTATCATGTATGTCTGTGCCCATCCCAAATGCTACAGTTGCAATGAGGACTCGCTTGGATCCTTCTCTGAATGAATTTAATAGTTGGTCCTTGTGGGATTCCTTGAAGGCTGGTTTGCAAAGATATGGTCCAGCTTTTAAATGAGACCGCCTAATATTGTGAAGCTCACTGATATAATGTAAAGTTGAAATAAAAAAAAGGAACAATTGAAGTATGAAATGTTCACTCATCATCACTCAACATTGGGAGACACAAAGCAGGAAACTGAAGACTAAAATAAAACACAGTTGACTTGGAGACGTCTGGTAGAGCTCTGGTTTAATATTTCAAAATTCAGGGCTTCTTGCCCTCACAACTGTATAATCAACAAATCATACATATTCACGTAGTAAAATTAGGATAAATGAACCAATGAAAGTGCAAGCAATGGAAGAACCAACTAAAATGAAATAATCCAATTCATTAAACTAACCAATGAGAAATGATGGAGTGACATAAGATGTGAATGGTGAGCAAATAACTGGGTGTGGAGACTTACTGGATGGATACGTTTGAAACGAATCAATACAACAAAAAGATGGGGTAACTAAATTGCATTACTGGGAAACTATGTTGGTGTAAATGTGAAATTGTTTAACAAAAGAAAATTTAAAGTAACATAACTATCCTACAATAACATTCCTCAGTGTATTGTCTTGTGTGCCCCAGGTGGTAAAATGTAAAGAATTCAAGGGACACATAATTACAAAGTAGTCTGGTAGTGCTCTGATCTTTTATGCTGGGCTGCTTTTGCACTCACAACAAACTGCATATTTGCATCAAACATCATTGATTTTTATGCCTCCGCCCCGTAAGGGAGCCGGAGGCATTATGTTTTCGGGTTGTCCGTCCGTACGTCCGTGCGTCCGTGCGTCCGTACGTCCGTGCGTCCGTACTTCCGTGCGTCCGTGCGTCCACACTTTCTTGTGAACAAGATTACTGAAGTACCGTTGGAGGGATTTTGATGATACTTGGACCAAGGATGGACCACTAGGCAAGGATGAATTGATTAGATTTTGGGACAAATCCGTCAAGGGTCAAAGGTCAAAGGTCAATGAACTTTGTCCTAAAATGCCATTTTCTGCCTATAACACCAGTTAGGAGTGCTCACTGTTGATAAAATTTGGTGGTTGGATTAAGAAACAAAAGAAAATATTTAGGTAGAGTCACAGGGGTCAAAGGTCCAAATGAACTTTGTCGCCAAAAATGTATTTCCTGCCTATAACTTCAGTTAATGCGAGTGCTCACTTGGCTGATTGTTATTTGGTGATTAGGTTCAAAACCAAAAAACAAATATTTTTGGTAAGGTCCAACAGGGTCAAAGGTACAAGGGTCAAGGGTCAAAGGCAATGAAACTTTGTTCCCAAAATGCCATTTTCTGATATAAGTTCTTAAGCAGTGCTCACTGCTGGTTGTAATTTTAGGCAGTTTAGGTTCAAAACTAAAAGGCAAATATTTTGGTAGAGTCACAGGGTCAAATGGTGAACGTCAAGGGTCAAAGGTCATGAAATTTTGTCCAAAATGTCATTTGTCTGACTATAACTTCAGTTATAAGTGCATCACTGTTGATGCAATTTGGTGGTTTAAGTTCAAAACCAAAAGAAAATAATATTTGCTAGGATCACAGGGGTGCAAAGTTCAAGCTGAAGGGTCAAAGGTCAATGAACTGTTGTCCGCAAATGTCATTTTCTGCCTTATATTTCAGTAAGGCAGTGCTCAGTGTTGATGTAATTTGGCGGTTAAGGCTTCAACATCCCAAACGACCACTATTTTGGTAGAGTCAAAGGAGTCAGCGTCGGGTCAAGGGCTGCAAAGGTCAATGACTTTGTCCCAAAATGGCCAATTTTCTGCGTATAAGTTCAGTAAGGAGTGTTGCATGTATTGGCGGTAGCTGCTACATAGTGGGTGCACTGGGGCGGAGGCATACCCATCGACTGCCGCCCGCCGGAGTCGAACTTCTCTCAGTTTTTCCATGTTTGCCCAGCACAAAATATAGTATACAACAAATAAGTATATGCCTTCATTGCCAACAAATTAAAGTGAAGTACAGAAGAAACATAATTTTCGGTCTCCCCAAGCTTCTTCAGTGTTTGTGGTGGAAGAATAACTAGGAGTGCATACCTGCCAACCAGTACGATTTTTCCAGGGCAGTTCTGGTCTTATTACAGTTATTAGGCGGTACGGTAAACAATAAAAAGGTTACATAATGAAAAAAAAATAGAGTTCGAATGAGAAAATATTTGAAACTGCGGAAGGTTTTCTTATGAGAAAAAAAAAAACATGAATAAAACATACCGTTTGTTCCGTCACTCACCAGTGAATGTAAACACGTCATTTCCATTACAATTTGGGCATTGTATTAAAATCACTGTAGTAACCAAGGCATTTGGTTTCATTTATTTTGGTCGTTCGTTTTCTATTATTATAATCAACGTTTTTGTTGTTGAAGTCACCGTCTAGTAACTGTAATAAGGACAGAACTGCCCTGGAAAAATCGTACTGGTTGGCAGGTATGCGAGTATGTTTATATACAGTACAGGATTATCTGAAGAATGTGTAATTTGTTAGCCATGAGAGATCTCAGTTGAGGTCCATGCCTATAAAACTACAGACTTGTACAATTCAATATATATGTATACTACATAAAGTGAGTAAATTTACCAATAAAAATAAGAAAATGGAGAAGTCATTTAGAAATGTTCAATTCATTTAATTGGCCAATATGAACAAAGTAAGACAGGATGGTGAGAAAACTGTAGTGATTACATAATGTAGAGAATGAACAAGAGAACCAGGTGTAACAATAAAATGTGATATCGCACCTTGTGGAGATGGAATGGACAAGTTTCATAACGTATTCAAATTTATGAATATTTTCTCTTTTAAAGACTAGTGATGAGCTATTTCTTCCATCTGTGTCTATGAGCAAATTTTCAATACTGAAAATGTAGCGTGCATACATTACTTGTTGCTATTTCTGGCAAACGAGCAGGTTTGTCAAATCAGGTTTATCAAATTTTGGAAAGGTATGCATACATTTTGAAACTGGTCTGTTTCAAGATTCAAGATCATTTATTATCTGATTTAAAAATACAGAAAATTGCCCTCCACTGGCTTTAATAAATAAATACATAAATACATAACATAAAACAGACAATATATGACAAAATAACAATTATATACCATAATCAGAGTACAGAATTAACCGTCATTATTAACCAGAGCTAAAAAGAGGGGAAAAAATAGGAAAGAGAAAAGAGGGAAGAGTAAAGAAAAGAAACCTATAAAACTTGGCAATAATTAGTCTAATTTACATGGAGAAGAGGCAACAGATTAAATGACATAAATTGCCATTTGTAGTGGTGCATATATCCACGATTGGAAAAGAACTTTTCAGATGGTTATGACCACTTTGTGTCATTCCAACATGAATAGAAGAAGAGAGTGAGATTAAGAAATTCTCATTGTTATAATGAACTGAACCAGGAGCCAGATTGATTCCCAGCTCCATGTTTGTGCAACCTCTGTCAAAAGTAATATTCTCAAACCTTTATGCCAGACACATGGGGAAAGAGAAGATTATCAGAATTTTGTGATGCAGTCTGAAGTTCACTGCAAGGTAAATTTATTTGTGTGTCAAACTAATGCTTACATTCCTATTTTATTTTCCTGATAATAGTTCTTCATACGTCTGAATGACAGCGACGTTGCAAACTACCTGAAGTTATTCACTTTTCTGTCACTGGCTGAAATTGATGTACTCCTGAAAGAACACAAGGTATCACAAATTATGTCATTCTGCAATAATTGTCTAAGTTTCTTTATTTTTATCAAGTTGGATGTTTCTTTATCACAGCTTCTTAGCACAATGTTTTTTTCAACATTGTCACTCCTTTTATTCAGATATGTCTGGTCTTTGTACTTAAGTATATATTTGGTATATGATGAAAAATTAAATATTTCTGCTGTCAAGTCTTTTAGATAGACCTATATCACCTAAAACTGCCCTAAATATTGCCTACTCTGAAATAATTCCATTTGTTTTAATGGGAAAAGTAGGGGGCCCTACATTTTTGGCCATATGAAATAGTGTTATCTGCTTTGTGATAATTTTAAAATCATATGTCACTGTAAACAAAGTATTTTTCTTTTCATGTTTATGTATCATAAGAAGTGTGACTCTATCAGGGTATCGTGGTGACAGGTCACATTTTACGAATGGACTTGCGGAACAAATGATTGGTCCAATGTAAAGCATAATTTTGTGTTTCACGGAATTAGAGGTTTAGTTGCATTGGGCATAATTCCCTGGGATGTAAAACACAATATTCAAATCTGTTAAACAACAAATGTTGGTGACACCTTACTAAGTGAAAGAAAAGGAAAAAAAAATTCTTTTCGGGGCTTTTTTTTTTACACATTTCGGGGGCTTTTTTGGCCATTTCGGGGGGGGGGCGGGGGGGGCGGGGTGAAATGGACCCCTGGCATCTGTATCTTCCCTGAAGAAACTGATAGTAGATATGTTTCTAGCATATGAGTAAGTTGTTAATCTGGATTCTCAGCAAATAGGTGAATTAGTAGTGTATTTGCTGGCATGTATTTAACTGTATTGAATTGATTGATTGTATATTATATTGCTTTTGAATGTTAATAGGCTAAACCAGCAAAGAGGAAAGCCCAGAGGACACTGGCAGAGCAAGTATTACTTCTGGTACATGGAGGTAGGTACAGTAATAGTAACATCTCATCTGTTGCATTTTGTTTTTTTTAATAATGTTCATAATTTCCTGTGCAAATATGATTGAATTAATAAGTCACTTTGACTCACTCACAAGATGGTACAATTGCTAATTAGTTTATGTTTAAAACTTGTTCTACATGTTTTTTGACGATGTTTATGTTTGTGCGTTGTGCATGCATGTATACACTTTTAGTAAACCTACATTGATAGTGATAAATTGTTGCATATTGTTTCAGTATACATGCATTATGATGCATCAGCAATCTTTGTATGGGCTGTAATTAAAAAAAAAAAACACTTCAGACGTGCACATGATTATTTTGACCAGAAACTATGTTTATGATAGAAAGCTGAGTATTAGTCTATTTTTCCTGTAAATTTGTGACAAACAATATTTTATTTCCCAGAGGAAGGCCTGAAGAAAGCCCAGCGCCTGACGGAGGCTCTCTATGACTCGGGACCACACACCTTGGAGCAGCTCAACGAGGAGGAGTTGAAGGAAATCTTCCAAGGAGCATCCATGATAAAGATGATGCTGGAGCCTGGTATCACGGTCTACGATATGGGTGTGGCTGCAGGGGCATTACCCCAAGGTACTTTTCATCTTTACATGGGATCTTATTGATGATAACTGATCATGGATGATATGAAATTTTTCTTTTGACCACAAGTTTGTTCACACAAAGCTAATACAGAGCTTTTGATTGAGTGGACATCATTCAGATCGACCAGTAATCTATATCCATCAGGTGACTTTGCATGTCATCCTTCATTGAAAACAATAAGATCTTTTATTTCGTATTTCAGGTATGTGGACTGTGATGCGGAGAATTCGCAATTGGAGCTCTTGCCAGCTCTGCGCATGCATCAGGTTGTCTCCTACGTCCACTGCCAGAGAGGACAATGACGATTTGCCCAATCTAACATTATCCTCTCAGGCAGTGGACGTATGAGACAAACTGATGCATGCGCAGAGCTGGCAAGAGCTATGATTACAAATTCTACGCATCACAGTCCACATACCTGATGCAAACAAACAAAAAATCTTATTGTTTTGGACAATGCATGACATACAAAGTCACCTGATGGATATACATCAGTGGTCGACGTGGACGAAAGCTCCTTTATCAACGAAAAAATTATTTTTATGAACAAGCACTGCTCAATAATACAAATCTGGAAGCATAATGTGCCATGACTGTAGTACTTCATATTATGGCTTTACTATCCAATGTTAACCCTTATCCAATGTTAACCATTGGCATGCGAATGTTGCTATTTTGCACATTCTTACAATTAATTCAGCTATTGTAATAATTAGTTTTCTCTGTTACGTTTGTAGTAGAAAAGCTAACAAATGACCATAATGCTTAAGCAACATCTATAGAATAATGACCAATATCAATGGTGCTGAAAGGAAAGCAAAATTTAAAGAAAATATCAAAATTATAACAATTGTCATCATTATTCCCTCAGAATTAATGCAGCGTGCAAAGAATTAAATTAGTGCTGACAGAGACCAGTTCAACCACAAGCTTAATCACTTCCAGTAACTCTACAGAAAAATGATGATTACATCCCCAAGAAGCAAGATTCATGAAGATTTAAAGAAGATTAAAGAAGGGATGAAACTATTTAATATTCTGTGATTTAAAGTATTTAAATTTTGCCTATTCTGTTAAAAAGTTTGGGAATGTAAGAAAATATTTGGATTTGTTTTGAGTGTGATGTATTGCTGAATTTGATAATGCCACAATTCCCTGTTACTTCATTGTTCCTACAGGTAGAGGTGTACGGATTATTGAGGATGGGGGACTGTACATCAACCAGCAGAGAGTTACTAATCCTGAGGAGGTGCTTCAGAGAGGGCTTCACATTCTCAGTAATAACATCACCTTGATCAGGATAGGTGAGAACTATACAGGAGGGGGGAGGAGGGAGGAGGGGAGAGGAGGGGGAGGAGGGGGGAGGATGGGGGACTGTACATCAACCAGCAGAGAGTTGCCAATCCTGAGGAGGTGCTTCAAAAAGGACTTCACATTCTCAGTAATAGCATCACACTTGTTAGGATAGGTATGAACTACAGTGTGTCTCAAAAAAAATTGTGCAAGTAAGAATTGCCCTCTTTGGCAATTGACATCATGCTTACATCAATGTCAAGTGTATAGTCTAAGCTTTCAAATACTGTAAGTTCTGTTTGCTTCTTTTAATCTTGATATGTATATTTAAAAACAAAAGGGTGAAATCACAATTGTGCCACTTTCTGCAGTCCCTTGTAAAACTGGCGCAATTGTGATTTCACCCTTTGGTTGTTTACAACATATCTTGAGATTGAAACAAGCAAATTGAGCAGAACAAATGCATTTGAAAGCTAACACAATGCCCTTGACCATGATGTAAGCATCATGCACAACAGTATTTCTAAAATTGCCAAAGAAAGCACTCCTTACTTGCATAATTTTTTGAGACGTGCTGCAGCACGTCTCAAAAAGTTGTACAAGTGAAAAGCACCCTCTTTGACAGTTAGAAACTACTGCTGTGACACATGCTTACATCAACATCAAGAGCAAAGTCTTAGCTTTCAAATGTGGTTTGTTTTGTTCAATTTGCTTGTTTTAATCTCGTTATGTTTAACAAAAACAGGGTAAATCAGAATTGGGCTACTTTTACAGGAAGAAGGTACGGTACTATTATTGACTGTAGTAAAAGTTGCACATTTATGATTTTACCCTTTAACTATCTCAGGATTAAAACTGAACAAAACAAACGGCATTTGAAAGCTGAGACTATGCCAGTGACGTTGACGAATACCATTATGTCACAATGCTATTCTTTAAGTGCCAAAGAGGGTGCTTTTCACTTGCACAATTTTTTTGAGACACACTGTATATGGAATACTGTTTAAAAAGTATGTGACAAAACTAGACATATTTTAACACCATGTTTTGAAGGCTTGATGTAAAAATAAAGTTGCTGTATCAATATAATCATTGACTGTATCAAATTTTTATGTGTATGTAGTATAATAATGTGCATGGAGTCGAGTACAGGGCCTCATGTTTCAACCGGTGGCTGCTTAAAAAATAAGATACATACGTCAATCTGGAAGTGCACAAATTTTGTTACTGAAGGAAATCCTTCAAAATATCTTTGAATATGAAGGGTTATAGCTATGTGACCTGTCACCACAATTCCCTGATAAAGTCGCACAACCCAAAAGTAAGGAAAGTTGCAAATATAAAGTATGAAATAAAGTATCTTAAAAAATCTAAAGTATTATGACCTCCGTGTTGCAAAAACTTTAATATTTATATTTTTCATCCGTCGTCTTCCTCCAAAGTTTGTTTCAAAAGATGTGTGACTTTATCAGGGTATCTTGGTGGCAGGTCACATATGTTAATCAAAATATTTATCAGTGGCAGTAATGTTCTGCTTCAAGTATATAACAGAAGAAATATAAAAATTTCAGCTTAATTCACGCTATAATTAAATAGTGAGTGAAGATTATTTTGAATGTTACAATACAGTACAACAACCAAATTGCAAATGTACTCTACCAATTAGATTTTGTGACCTGATTTTAAACTTGTTTCAAGAACATTTCCATTTTTATTTCTTTGCAGGTAAAAAGAATTACACCTTAGTCAAGTGGGTATGACACCGGTCTGATCAACTTGAATCTCTTGCCATCAACCAATCCTTTCCAGCAATGAGATTCACGGGATGGAGATGTGATGTGGTGCTGAAAGACTGTCTCCAATTCAGTGGAATATGATTCAAGCATGCATTGAAACAGAGTATGCACTGGCTTTAAGCTAAGGATTCGTACAGTTCACCATGTGAAATTTCTTTCTTGAGAAATTGTAAGCCCTTGAAATGACTGTTGAGACAGAGTAATCAATGTTTCTGGTAGGTTGACTATTCTTCATCAGGAGTGAGCCAGACTGGATGAGTGTGTTTGTATAAGATGACAAAGTACTGATCTAGAAATTTGCATGTTGATCATGTTGAAATTGCAGACCTAGAAGTAAGCATGGGAGAAAGTGGTGGTTCACTGTGGTGGTGTTGGTTGATGTCTTTGGGAGGTTTGAGGTTTGACTTTACAAAGTGATGGTCTTGCATGCATTGTTGTAATTTGGATAGTGTCCCACCTAAATCCCATGAGAAATGATCTGGACTGAAAAATAATAAAGCCAGTGTACGGTTTTAAAAGGTAGATCTGTCAAATTTGTCAACAATTTTTGATTAAATATGATGTCAAAACTAGACATCAGTCCAAAACTAGACATCAGTCAACTACATCAAAACTACCAAAACCTGTTAGAATTAATGCATTTTGTTGTGTTTTTTTTTTAGTGATCATTGAGCAGATACCAGAATGTATTTTCTATTCCAAAATGACAGCCCTCGCCTCCCCCATGTTTTCATTATCAATATCTCATTTCCCAAATGGAAGCATTTTTGATCATGTCATTTTCCAAGTACACTGTATTAACCCTTACTGAATTGGGAAGGGGTGGGGCTTAGGAGGCCCTCTTCAACGTTTTGTGCTACATATCTGCAAAGCGAAAAGCTCTCGTGAGGTTTCATCACTTTTTTTTCCCTTTGAATCTCCCGCATTGTTTAAGACCATTTTCTCGACATCCGGGTACGCGGTTCGGAAGTTACACATAATTTTGACATGCATGTCGCACTAAAAATTGCTAAAAAACGTGATTTCACATACAATTTCAATACAAATTGTGTTTTCAGCCAAAAATCATAAATGAATGAATATTTTTGCTATCACTGATTCAAATTGATTAATTTCATGCTATTTATGAAAAAAAGAAATTTGTAGAGTATGTGTCAGCCTGTCAGGTGACATGTGTTACGTTGTCTCGTTTGAATGTTACGGGTGCGATGGGAAAGATGAACATGTCTGATGCACTACGAGGCATTACTACTTCTACCAGATATAGTGTACAATTTTCTTAAAGTATTTCAGACTTTTTCATATAACTCTTGATTTGTGAAATTTTACAGTGATTCACCACTAACAGCAAGTCATCTTTACCTACAGTAAATAACTTCTCCATAGAAGGAGACTGAACAAACTCATCAAGTGAGAAACCTTTACTCGGTTGATCCACCATATTGGAACCCTAGCCTGAAAACACAAGACCAGAAAAACCTGCTGTAAATCTGTACGCGAAAACAACAGCAACCCAGTTGAAACAACTTACATCAACTGTACAGTCTTAGACTAAGACTAATTCCAGTAATGGCAACTAGTACAAAATGTACACATGCACACCGTGAATACTGTACCGATCACGTCATACGCAACACGACACACCCCCACAAAAAAAATCAGTCGTCGCAATGGCACTTGCACCCAGTGTTTTTACAAATCACATGCACAAAACACATTTAATACCCAATACAAATTTTCAGCCACTTTAATAATTCAACAGTGCATTAGTTTATGACTTATCCAATAAACTACGCCAAAACACTCATACTGAATTGACAATGGTACAGAAACCGTAGGACAGCAGTCACAAAGACACGGAAAACTCACACACACCAGAAAACCTGACGTGAGTCTTCATTGCACAACACGTGATTCTTTCACGCAGAATAACACACCGCACACCAGTGTACAGTACTACTGACACAAAACAATGAAAACCATACGCTACGCATAGAGCCTAGTACGTTATCGATGCAGCAAGCCAGTGGATCTGTGCGGCACGGAACTAAAGGCATGCAGAAACGACACTGAAATCATTCTCAAACTCGATTATGACCACACCTTTAACAAAGTGGACCTGATCCGGACGTGCCCCCATATGTTACGTTGTCTAGTTCAGTTGATAAACACAAAAACCTCGCATTCGGAATGATCAGATCTTTTGGAAACCTTTCTGCCGTTTCATGCCAACATCACCTTCTCGACGTCCAGCCATTTATTAGTCTCCCATTCTTGAATTCAAGTTCTCTGATTTTTACTTCACTGTCTACATTACCTTCATCTTTCAATTTGTGCAGAGCATGACAGTTTGCTCGAATGTGTCCCTTTTTATGGCAGAAGTAGCATGTCATGTCTTTAACCTCTTTACCATCTTTGTTTGAAGTGTTTTGAGTACCCTCATTTGTGGACTCACTTGCCTTCACATTTTTACCTTTCATGAATCAATTACGGTTTTGTCCACCATTTTTGTTCAGATTACGATGGGTAAGCACATAATCATTTGCCATTGTCGCAGCTTGCGATAGTGTCTCCACTTTGTGCTCCTCAAGATGTGTTCTGACTTCCTGAGGAAACACGTAAATTCTTTGACGAGAATTAACTCGCGTAACATCTCAAAATCATCGATTTGAACTGAGCTTATCCACCTATCAAAGAGCAGAGCCTTTTATTTTGGAAATTCCCTATGCGTTTGTTTTTCTAGGCGACGAGCATTCCGAAATTTTTTTCTGTATGCCTCTGGTACCAGTGCGTATACTTCTGACACAGCTTCTTTAACCGTGTTGTAATCGCACGCTTCGATTTGCGAAAATGCCATGTAAGCATCCCTAGCCTTTCCTTTTAACTGACTCTGTAGCAAATGAGCCCATTTTTCTTCCGGCCAACCCATTCCAATGGCTAACTTCTCAAAATGGAGGAAATATCCTACTTCCTTTTCCTCAAATGGCAGTACAAGTTTTGCATTTTTGGCAACGTCAAAGTACTTTTCTAGACTCGTATGACTACCATGCTCTCTCTCTTTCTAGTGGAAGTCTTTCTTTCTCAAGTTCCAGTCTCGCCTTCTGTAATTCAACTCAGCTGCGGTCTCACTGGTTTCAGTTTTACTTTGTTCATTACCATTTGCTGTACTAGTAGCAGCTACTTAACCGAACCCCGCATGCTCAACTATGGCATTAAATATATCTGCTTTACGCATGGCACCTTTCAAATTAACCCCCAACTCAACGGTCACAGCTTGTAACTGAGCCTTTACTAGCTCATTTTAGTCAGCTGATGGTCAACTCTTGACTCAAGAATTCATCAACACTGAATTCAGCCATGATCTAGTTATTTTCGTATTTGTTTATAACCCACTGGTCGTGCCACATACGCTTAATGCAATTACGGCGTGTTGCACCACATAACGTCTGACGAAACAGACACAGATTCCCAGTTACCAGTTTCTACATGCAATCAACCCTAGGCTTTTACCCTATAAACGGGTTTCATATTCCTTTATACCCCAACAAAATGATTGCCCATGTATTCCTGAAACTTTAACTGAATCTACAAACATGGAGTTACTCTAACTTCCATGCTACGAACTGTACAAATTACTATCGCACATTAGTTATCCGCAGCGCTTTTTCGCTGCATCGCTATAGGCTCTCGTATAATAACCTATGCACATGTGATGCAGAAACTAACTGCGTCACAACCAAAACATGGCACAAAAACACCCCAAAACTGAACAATTAAGGCAAAAACGGGACAGTAAACAAGCCTGTTCATGCATGTACCCTAACCTAGTCATTTTCTCTTGTCACTTGTGTTTCAACTGTTCTGTTTTCTCTCCTTGTCAGAATTCGAAACACAAAATCTAAAACTTCTCCATATATGTCTAAACCCTCAACAGTAGATGGTCAAATGGGATTAATCTGACTTTTCAGTTCCTCTATATCTTCTTCTCTTAGGGTTGGGAGGGTCAGATGCCAAGAACCTACAATTTCACTATGGGTTTCACTTAAACCAATATGAAATCTGTTCATTATTTCCACAGCAAAATGATCTGAATTAAAATTTTCAACATTTTCTACCACTCCTGTTATTCGAGGACCTGCACCAGCTTGGAGTGTACATCGTTGCTTGATAATAGTAGTAACCCGTTATAGCTTAGGGGTTTGAAAACTTTCTCTCTTGATGCTATGGTTATTATGTGCTATTAACCAATTTGTTATTGCATTTGAACACTTGGAAGGTATGTATAGTGTAAGGCAAAAAAGGTGTACTGGGTTCTGGATATTGAGGGCTTCTGTATCTTAAATGGTAAAATAATTTTTAGAATTTTTCTAAAACCTTCGTAAATACATCCCTCCACAACCTATCAATTCGGGTTTGAAAACTTTCTCTCTTGATGCTATGGTTATTATGTGCTATTAACCAATTTATTGCATTTTGAACACTTGGAAGGTATGTATAGTGTAAGGCAAAAAAGGTGTACTGGGTTCTGGATATTGAGGGCTTCTGTATCTTAAATGGGAAAATAATTTTTAGAATTTTTTTAAAACCTTCGTAAATACATCCCTTCACAACCTATCAATTCTCTGAATGTGAACTGACTGTCTCCGTACTGAACTCCCTCAATTTGGCCCCATTTGCCATTCCATAAACTGCTGGCAGGCATTGTACTCTCCGTCTTTGTCCGTTCTTATGCCTAAACAAACAAATTGTTAGGTTGAAAATTGGGTCAGTTGGTCGATTTTAATTTTTTTTTCTTTTACCACAGCAAAACCCAGATGTAACCAATACACACGAACGTACTGTACTGTGCAAGTATATGTAGGCCGAACCTGTGAGAGTCAAGTTCCCTGATACTTTTATGGGTCTCTCGAAATGGGCAAAATGCACATGATAGTGCTGTTTTAAGCCATTGAATAGGAATTTTGGTGAATTTTTTGCGCAAATCTGACATTTTCTCCCGAAAATGGCGAGTGTGTATATTTTGGATCTGCTTAAAAAAAAAAATTGTGACCCTGATTTTTCGCAGTTTACAGTCGGTCGCTTGAGGGCGACATAACAATTTTTTTTAAGGCCTTATCCTGCTTGGCAGACCATGTTTCCTGATCCCTTGTAGAAAGCATATTACTGCAATCTTTGATGTATTCTCCAAAGTAACTAATAAGATGGGGATGCACCTGCAGAATCCATCGATCCCTCCATGGACATAAAAAAGAAGAAGTTTTGTTAAATATTAATTGGAACAATGTTGAAATGCTGAAGGGACTACATGTAATAGTAACATTGTACAAGTCCTCAAACCATTGGTCATATTCAACCGTGAGTGACATGACAATTTGAGAGTCGCAAGGGCTCATATCTTCCCACTTGGGAGGTTATGAATGGATGATGATTACCATATTAGGTATAATGTAGGACTGGCATCATGTGTCATTACCAGTTGGATTTGATTTCTACAATTTGTCAAGTAATTATTAAAAAAACGGTGAGTGACACGACAAATTTCGGACATGGGTGTCTGACCATTTTCGGTTATGGTAGGATTTGTATCAAAGTAGTTCTCCAAGAGTACCACTAGTCCTAGAACATGTGCATAAATAGAGTACCTATTTAACATATAAAGTCACAATCAATCATTCCCTCTCTGGGGGAAATAGTTCCCCCTTACATGTCATGTGCAAAAATACCCACTTTAACATTAAATTACCCTAAGCTTGTACTAAATTCACTGTGATACAATACACGTACATAATACACAGTTCTACTCAATGTAACTGACAAACTTCAGGCACGAAGTTGCAAACTTTTGCTACAACAAAATACTAACTGTTCAGATATATCTTCGTAGCAGTTCAAGTTTCAATCTATTTGGGGTCATGTGTATCCCAACACTGGGCATACCCCAACATCGCATCGGAAACATCTTCTGATCGTGCATTTACACTTCACAGATCTGTCCGAACATGTGCCACAGTCTTTTTTTTTTCTTCTTTGGAAGCACCTCCATTGAACATCCACTCAGGCGCATTTGCTGTGATGGGCCAGTTTGATCTGGTTTTCCTTTACGTTGAAGACGGGCCAACCTCTCCTTGCCACACAGCGCGTCTATTACTATGTAATAGAATTTTTTACGTGGCATGGGGTCCACAGGATTTAGAATTTGGTACATGATGTACGCATTTAGAAGAGCTTTTTTGTACAAGTCTCATGGCAACTTTCAGAATCCATCGTCTGGACTTTCGCTCCACCTTGTTTTCGTACATTTTTTGGTCGGCCAAATCAACTCCCATTTTTGTTTGATTGTACAAATGTACAATTTGTGGCTTACAGTTCTCGTCCTTTGTGCAGCAGCAACACAGTTGCCGTCTTTATTTACCCAAGCTGCAATCTCCGAGGTCGAAATCAAAATGGCTCCAGGCTGCTTCTGTGAATTTTTTTGTCGAAACGATATCGCTAAGAGCTGGCACTTACGGGATGAGGTGGCTGTACCAACTTGGTTCCATGCCTTCTTGACTGCTTGAGGGATTCCTCCTGTTCTATTTCTATTTTTCTCACTGTTCCAGTCATTTTGATTTTCCAGCCGTACATTTCGCTGATCAAATTCACATGAGAATACCAATTGTCCGTAGTAACATGCCACCAGCTTTTCCCGAAGTTTACGAACAATATCATCCGGTCGATTTGGGTAAAGTTCTTTGTAGGCGTCAGGAATTCTGTCTTCACGTTTTTGAAGGAAAGTTTGTTTCCACGTATTTCCGCTTTTTTGCCAGTCTCAAAATTGTTTTCCGTATATTCGGCATGTTACCATTTTCCTTAGGTTACTACTCCAAACACTACTTATAATAAGTGTTGTACTTTCCTCTTACTGTGATGGATTGAATCCATTGGAGAATTTTGCTCCTAATTTTCTCCTACTTTTTCAACCAAGCAGAGTTGAAGGCCTGGTGTTGTAAGTTGTATGACTTGTCGTGTGGCTGTACCTATGAAGTCTTGGTCAAACCTGTGTTCAACGATGTTGGGGGTTAGCCAGGTCCATTCAGATCAGGACTCTACCTTGTAAGGAGATCGTTGTCAAAGGAGGCAAACCTGTTCATCCAACACCGGTTCCAGATATCCCAAGCCTTCACCAGACCATGACCAAGACCTACAGCATTTTATTTATTTTACATATTTATACAGAGATACCTATTCAGTATATAATTGATAAGAAGTCTACAATCATAAAAAGCTGGTTAACAATAGGGCATTGGTGCCAGTGAGATCAGTATTAGGTTCAGTTGGTCCCCTTGAGCCCACTCTTGGTACCCACTAACTTGTGACCGAATTTACTGGGCGTGGGTAAAGTTGTCTTTACGCTATTGATTGACTTTATTTAAATGCACGGTTACAAGGCCCATATCAACTTGAAGGCTGATTCTCGTGATGACGGCATTCGGGGCAACACCAAGCAGGAGCTTATTACGAATGCATACCTCTGTACGCCGAGTATGTCTTCTTCTGGTCTTTCATAAGTCCGGGAGATGCTACCTCTATATCAGTACAATCCACCACCATTCAACAATTGCCAAACAACCGAAAAGATTCCGGCATGGACGTTTTGTTCTTCTCTCTTGAAGGTACATTCTTCATGGCATCCTCGTACAACAACTTGTATAGAATGTGCATAAACCTTACCACAATGTTTCTGATTGTAGCTGTGCTGCAGTGAAACAATTGACCAAGATGCAAGTTTGTGTAATTCTGCTTCAGCTCGTAAGGGTAACAAATACTTGATCCACCAAAGTGAGCGATTCAACCTTCCACCCGGCAAAGTAAACAATTGAATCCTCAAATCGCTTCACATAATGATGATGCCAAGGATTTTTTTATTTGGCAGTCCCGTTTCCATACAGATCACTTCATCACTCAAAGACTGAATGGAAAATCATTCTCTTTGATACGTGGATGTTTTCTTCAGTTCGTTCAGTTCTTTCGTAGTTTCTTCCAGTTGCACCTTAAGTATAATGTTGTCAACCTTTAGACCTTGTATCATCAGTACATGATGCAATGGGAACAGGGGTCACACCAGTGTCATCAGCACTTGAACTCGATACTGCAGGTTCATCACTTGGGCGTTTCTTTTTTGCAGGCTTTGGCTTTGGAGTGTCGTCAGGAGCGAACAATTTGTTGGCATTGTGCTGGAAAACCTCTGGTCCTCCCTCCTTTCCATGAGGAAAATGACAACTACACACTCTGGAGCTGTCACTTGGCTCCTTACAATCACATATAAATGGGAAATTTATAGTGCCAGTTGGCTCCGTAAATAATCTACCTATGGAAAAACGAAGAGCCAGATTGTTGCAAGTGGGGTGTGACCCCATCATTGCACAACAGAATTATTAAAGTCTTCGTATAATTAAATTGTAAAGATTGTCTATAGTTTGACCTCAAAGTGTGAATTACCGGTACTCGCGAAGAGGCAGTTGGGTAACCAGTGTAATCCAAGCGGTTAAATGGGATACAGAATCAAATATTGAAACTAATAAAAAGCTGTGGTTCTAAATTTAAAACATTGTTTCCTAAAACCCTTAGAATATGTCACTCAGATATAAACACTTTGAATGTAAAAAATCATATAGCTAAGTTAAAAGGAAAGGCTACATTTATTTCATTTGCTAACATTTTATGTTGTTGTTACCAAATTTCTCGTCATATGATTACCATTTTATTTCATTCCATACCTTTCATGAATAACAGCACTACCCATAGTCAAACTTCAAGACCCCCAATTTTACCCAGAATCCTCTAAATTCCGAAACCAACACCCCCTGTTAACACTTTTGCCCCAGATAGATCATCTCAGGTCATCGCTACACAAGATAACAAGATTTAAGACAATGCAGTTTGTAGACTGGTAGCCTCAGCACTGGTCATGTCTTTGTTGATCCTCATACATTACTGGTTATCAAGAGGATACATACCTTGGAGTCATATGAGATAAAAAGGGGTCACCACTCGAGCATTTAATGACAAACTTCTGTAGACGGTGATACCCCTTTCTTGATGACCCCACTGGAATCTTGAATAGTATTTATTTTCATCAGTCTTAAAAAAATGTACACTATCACAAATTTCTGAAACAATAAAATGAGTTGTTATTCACACATGCCATATTGTACGTTATGTTTTGTATTCAGGCTGAAGGATGGGTTATTCTTACAAACTTTTAAAAAGGGAAATATTTGATGCTTTATTTTATGATGAAAGTATTTGAAACAAATGAGACATCCTTATTTGATTATGACTGTGCTAGTCTGTCTATGCCTTTAATTTCCAACCAGTTTCCACTCCTTTTATAACATCTCTCTGATTGGAGTAATCCCATGAAGATTTGCTACATGTTTCTTACTCTTATACCAACTGAAGGACATTATCTGAACTGAGACGTGTTACATAAATTTTGTTGTGCAATGTTAAATTTGAAAAATTAAAAGTGATGAAATTGTTTTTGTCAAAACTGGCATTTAGTGCTATGAATTCTATCTCTTCATTTATGAAGATAATTTCTTTCGAAAAACTGTCCCATAGGTTTACTGTTGATTCTGTATTTCCATCTTTTATAAGGATCTGTTTTTTTTTGTTTTTTCAAATTGACATTCAGTGCTATGAATTCTATCTCTTCATTTATGAAGATAATTTCTTTTGCAAAACTGTCCCATAAGTTAACTGTTGCTTCTGTGTATCCATCTATTATGATGATCTGTTTGAGGGTTGAACATTGGAAGTCTTTGATCTGAAATGTGAAAATTAGGTGAAAGGTTTAACAATGAAAATGAAGTGTATGCATTTTTTCATAAAATAGAAAAAAAAATGTATTTAGACTTAGTGCTTTCTTTATGATTTTTATTTACATACATTTCACAAGTTTTGATACCTGTTGCTCACAAAGTCGTAGAAATAGTGAATTTAGTGGTGGTGGATTGAACATTATATCAGCAATTCCATGAGTTATTGGACAAATCACAAATTACGTAAATTGCTCTTTCTCAAATTATACTGCATTCCAATGGTTGAACGGGTATGAATCAGGAAGAAACAATGTGGAATATTATTTCTACTCTAAATTTTACGTCCTCAACAGCACCCTCTAGGAGAATCAGCAAACATGCATGATATACTGCATGTGGGACTACATGTGAATAAATATAAGTTTTATGAAAATTAAAAAAAATTATCCAGTTTTTTCCATGCCAACAGTCTCTTCTCTTTGTTTTGAAACTAAAGCCCCACATACGTATACTAAATCTGAAAAAGATGTGAATAAACGCAAATTTGTGTGGATGGACATATTTAAAAATGAAAATATATATATCAATAAACTATATATCAAATGACTTATCAAGACACCAAAAATATCAATGAATAATTGTTGATAACATTCATTGGTAATCTACCTCGGGTTCTATCTTTTGTTGCCCACATGCCTTGCTTAGAAGATGTAGACAAGGGGTTAGGGTGGCACTTGGAGCCATGGCAATTGCTTGACAGATGGCATTGAATGTTGAAATGGCTGTTGTCCTGTGAATCAATAAGATGAGAATTAAATGACTGTCAAGGGTCTAGTTATCTTTAATTATTAACAGATAGTGACAGAAACTAGACTGAACTGAAACACTGTATTTGAGTTATGGTATGCTGCTAGCATCAACAGATTGCATATACCAATAATGTCACTTCCAAATTTCTCATAATTTTCATTGTATATCCACCTGGTCAACACCAGTTGATGCTTCACCATCCTCTTGACCAGAATTTGATACGCGGCATTCACATCGGAATGGGGAACCGTAGTCTGAGAAGCAATAAGACAAAAACTACAATAATGAGAAACACTTTGACTGTAGATGTGTAGTCATTTTCTTTACTTCAAACACAAAGCTACATTGACAAAGCACATGGAAAAATAAATAGACTTTTAT
>JZLH01S0290424.1:15733-18233 GCA_001188425.1 Eucidaris tribuloides
TTTTTGCCAAACTTTCATTAATATGTTTCTCTCATTATTCTGCTTTTATTAAAACCAACTTGATTTCAGGGTGAACCTTGCCTTTAATAAAATAAGATTTAGCAAAATAACTTGGCATGAACATTTCCACACTCCTTGACTAACCTCTGTGTGAAAATAAAATTGATCCCTCAAGCCATGCATGAGTGAGCATGAATTGAAGGCAAACATGTCACTTTTCAAAAGTAACAGGAGTCATCTCTTATGCCAAAATAATGGTAAATAATGGTATTTTTTGCTTTATTTATAAAGTGTGCTAACTGAACCCTGACATGGTTACAACCTTTTATGTTCATACAACGTGTAAAGATACATTTTGCTGAAAAATATCGGATTTCAATTTTTTTCAATAAACTTAATGGATTTTACAATTTCAAAACTGAGGATGGATGTAAATTGTTAAATTGAGCTCACTAAAGCACAAATATGCGAAAAGTGCCAAAAGAATTGTCAGGGGGTCAAACGATAGCTGATTAACATACATGTAAATAGGGCTTAATCATTCAACAGAAACAGAATTTGTCAAAATCCTGCATCACAAATCCCTCAAAATGACCCTTGTGACTTTTGAAAAGTGACACTTTTGCCTTTATTACATGCTCACTCATGCATGACTTGATGGATGAATCACGTTTTCACACAGAAGTTAGTCAATGAGTGCAGAAACACTCCTGCCAAATTATTCTGCTCAAAACCATTTTGTTAAAAAGTTATGGAATTTTCAAAAAGGGGGAACTTATTTTTTGTGTAGTGTTTAGATCTGTGTTTTTAACCTGTTGGAGACCAAGAATGACTTATCTCGGCTGGGGTATGTGGAGAATATGTGTAATATTGAAATCAGTCAATTCTGAGGGAGATGTTATTTAGGTAATGACATGATTGGAAAAGTAAGAAATGCCTGAAGACCAAGTAAGTTGAAACATATACTAATATACTGGCTAGAGTGTATTGGGCTGGAAGGATTTGTCTTTAATTTGCATATTGAGAAGAGACAATCAGTAATGATACCAGTATTGAATTAATCTCTGGCCCTGATAGAATTTGATCCCATAGAAAGCCACAAAACAAATTTCATAGTCACAGCAGGTAATAGCAAAGAGGAGTTCACGACTATGAAATTTTCACAGCAGAAAGTTTTAAAGGCAAGGTTCACCCTGACATCAAGTTGGTTTTAATGAAAGCAGAACAAAAAGAGAAACATATTAATGAAAGTTTGGGGGAAATCCATCAAAGAATAACCGAGTTATGAAGTTTCAAAGTTTTGAATTTGTGACGTCACATGCGAGCAGCTCCCATACATGTACATGTATGTCATGTAATATAAATTTCATAAATTGCAATATTTTGATAGTTCGTGATAATTTAATTTTTTTTTCATAGTTGCATGTATGACATAATGTTTCTGATAATATATTGAATGCACAGGTGAAATCATTTTCAAATTTCTGAGAAAACGGCACTTTTATGGAATTTATATCACATGATATAAGGGGAGCTGCTTGCATGTGACGTCACAAATCTAAAACTTTTGAACTTCAGAACTCTGTTATTCCCAAATGGTGGATTTTCACCAAACTTTCATTAATGTGTTTCTCTCATTTTTCTGCTTTTATTAAAACCAACTTGATGTCAGGGTGAACCTAGCCTGTAATAGGATACTTGATTCAGGGAGCATCATGTTGTATGTCCTAATTTGAGAACTTCTAATATTGACATGTCCCTTAAATAGAGACTTTGATTTTAAATGGAGATTTTTGATAGGATGTTCCTGTATTAACCACGTTTTGGAGATTTAAAGTCCACAGCCTGAATTCAGGACATATTTCATATTTTGGTGTCCAAAATAGCTTATTTAAGCAAATTTCAGGCTCTCTCAAAATTAACAACTGGCTGCCCTGTGTAAAGGATCTTGTAAATCATGAAGAAACAAGAATGTTAGAGCTACATGTATCATATAACTAATTGTTTTCCCTTGTGTTTGAATGGCCAACAGGTCCAACGCCAGCCCCCTTCCAGTGTCCACCCGACCACCCCTTCAAATGTCTGGACGGTTTGGGGTGCACCAGCGTCTCGGCCATCTGTGACGTCCGTCTTGACTGTGCTGATGGCTCCGATGAGGGCGCTTTCTGTAATCCAGGTATGCATTTGACAGTGTTGTTATGTGTCCGAGACCACCTTCAAGGCCGGTTTTTGGAGTCCTTTGCCTTGGCCTCGATCCGAGGCCAGTGTACAAACCCTATGGGAAGGTAATTTTTTGGGCAGCTTCGACCCTCGGAACTTGTGGCCTGGTATGTGATTGATAGTATTGTATCCGAGTCCGGGCTTGATGCCAAATTTTAGTGGCCTCGGACTCGGTCTCGGTCCGAGTCATGCACAAACCCTATGGAAAGGTTGTGTTTTGGGGTGGCCTCTGTCTTGGAACTTTGGTCTTGGACAACATTGGTATGTGATTGACAGTGTT
>JZLH01S0290424.1:23233-29006 GCA_001188425.1 Eucidaris tribuloides
ATGAATATTATCATGGTGAGGGTGAGGATGATGATGATTATTTTTTGTGATTTTATACATTGTGATGGTGTTGATGATAATGATGATAAGATGGTGATGATGATGATAATGATAGTGATGATGATGTTTGGTGAGGGTGAGGATGGTGATGATGGTGGTGATTTTTTTTGATTTTATACATTATTGCAATGGTGTTGATGATGATGATGATGGTAATCATGGTAAGGGTGATGATGATAATGATGATGATTGTGATGTAACTGATGATGTTGACAATATTGCACTGTAATAACTCCACATTAGAGAAATTATGAGTATGTGAAGTATAAAACCCCTTTTTCTTCTTCCTTTTGTCTAAAGGGGATTGTCACGTTTGGATATAAACTCTTAATATACTTGTAACTGATGACAATAAAACATAATTGCCTTTAATTGGCAGTGACATGATTTGGGAGAAATAAAACATGCCTTGCAAACAAAACTGGTTGAGAGATGTACCAAAGATACACCAGGTGGATTGTATCTCCTGGATGGATGGATTTATCTTGAAGTTGTTTACTTAAAGGCATTGTATAACAATGTTTCCAGTTTAAAAAATCTGAGCTGCATGATTCCCCATGCTACCAGTGTATCTGACATGGTCTAAAAATGAAGCCCTGAAAAAATTGCTGTTTAAAACGATCATTAAGTGCTTTAAAAAAGTAAAATCATTGAGAGAGACCATTCCAGCTTTCCCCCATAGACTACTGTGTTGCAGAATTTCCTATTGCCCGATAAGAAATTAATGTGCCAATTTGTATCTGCACAGTGCCAGCATAACTGTCCAAACTTTTGCGTTCTAAGGTGGTTATTTGTCCATTCAAACACTGCCAGATATGTCAGATAGCAAAGTTTGACAATTTTTTAAATGTGTCTTCCACAGTGTTATATAGTGTCTTTAAGGAGAATCAACAATGAATATACCAGCACTTTATTTCTCTCGAGGCCCGAGATAAATTAATCCCATAGAATGCTCCACAACAAATTTGTCTGTCGCAAGGCATACTGATGGAAGTTATTCTAAAGTGAGTCAACTTCTGACAACAAAATTTTCACACTGCATTGGCTACCTGATTCGAGAATATTTTTACCCCATTTTGAGGACTACCCCCCCCCCCAATGATGTCACATGTCATTTACCTTTAATTTGTCATTCCTCACCAGACGTCCAGCAGATCGCCATCGACTGGATCACAGGCAACATCTACCTGATGAATGATGTAGTGGATGCCATCATTGTGTGCAGGGGCCGAGGGAGACATATGCATCACTGTGTTGGAAGGAAACATGACGAGGCCAAAGGGACTGGCACTGGATCCTAATGAGGGGTGGGTGCTGGAAGATAAAGCTTTAGAATAAATAAATGAATGAATAAATGAATAAATAAATGAAAAAATAAATAAAAACAAAATAAATCAATTAAATAAGTAAATATAATGTATATTATATAAATAGTGTACAATCTATTGTACAATATACTGGATTATATGTACGACCAAATATGAAATTATCCCGAGTGCAGGTTTATTTCACCGAGGCGAAGCCGACGTGAAATAGACTTGCACGAGGGATATTTTATATTTGGAGTTCATATAGTCCAGTAATATTGTATGATAGAACGTTCACTATTTATTATATAGGTAAATAGATTCCCTCAATCTAAGCCCCCCATCATGAATTTTACCATAGTGTAGATCTAAGCATACGTTTCCTATCTTACCTTATATTTGTGAAATTCAATTGAACACTTGAGAACGATGACTCTGGAATGCGCTAGCGTATCATCGCGTATTGCGCGCTAAGTGCAGTGCGCGCAGGAATACGCTCCGAATTTTGCGCGCACATCGCACAAATGTCAACAGCTGAAGATATTCTCCCCATTCATTTAACACGGGTTTCGCCATCCAAAAATCGAAAGTTATATTGTACATATGTACAATATAACTTTTTGAAGGGAGGTCACATGGTACCAATCTAGCCAATCACAGCTCGTATTTTACAACCACTATTTACTATATAGATATATAAAGAAAGAAAGCAAGCAAGAAAGCAAGAAATGAATAAGTGAATAAATAAGCAAGTAAATAGATACATAGATACATACAAACATAGATACATACCAAAAATGAAAGAAGAAAAAAAAATACATGAATCATTGAATAAATGAATGAATAAGTAAACAGATAAATGGATAAATATATATATGCAAACATACATACACAGTCACATACATACATGTGTACATACGTAAATACATGAAAAAAGGAATAAGTGAATAGATAAGTAATAAATAAGTGAATAAGTGGATAATAAATGAGTTAATTTTCCCCTGAAGGGGAAAATTGAAGGCACAAGAAGACCAGGATGACCAAAAGTTAGGTGGAATGATAGAATCAAATTTGCTGTTGGTAAACCCCTTTCAACTGTTTATCAACTGGCTGCTGACTGTAAAAAGTGGAGATCAATCCTGGAAGTCACGAACTGTCAGCCATGACAGAAACGTACCAAGCAAGCAAGCAAGCAAGCAAATAAGTTAATTAAGTGATTGATTAATTTAACTGAATAAAAATATGGATGAACTAATGTGGCCATCTTAAAAGCTATCCACAACAAAAGTCTTGACTTGCCCTTATTTGACCGTTTTCTTTATAATCTTGTGCAAGTTTGATACAGTCTGTTCCCCAGACATACAAGAAAATGTACTTACTGCCCTTTCAGCTTTGACTGTGGATGTATAATATGACAATAAAATCAGAAATATGTGACCTGTCTCCTTGATACCCTGATGAAGTCGCACAACCTAAAGGTAAGGAGAGTGCCAAATATCGTAATTACATGTATGACGGTGAAGTGTCCTCAAAAATCAAAAGTTTTATGACGTTCACATGTAGCAAAAGTTTCAATATTCAGATTTTCACCCAAGTTATATGTTTATGTTTCATAAGATGTGTGACTTTATCAGGGTATCATGGTGACAGGTCACATATTAATTTCAAAATAGCAATGATAACTTTCAAAAATTATGTTTTCATGCCAGATTAATGTTTTACACCACCTGGGGAACAGTCAATGACCCCACCAAAGTGGAAAGAGCCAACATGGATGGCAGTAACCGCATCAATTTCAATATCACCAAAATCGTTTTTCCTCATGGGATCACGGCCGACTACCCTGCTCGTCGCATCTACTTCGCAGACACCCAGCTGGAACTCCTGCAGAGCGTACGCTACGATGGCACCGATTTGAGAATCATTACACAAGGAAGTGATGTAAGTCAGGAAAGATTTATATTGTGAGCTGTTACAGGCTTTCAAGCGCTCCTACTTTTCCTACTTTTTCCTACTTTTTTTACTCTCCTCCTACTTATCCTACCTTTTCCCCCAAAACTCCTACATTCTCCTACTTTTTTTGTAAAAAAACCCGCGAAAATAAAAAAAACTGCTATTGATCATATACATGTAAATGCTGGAGTAGTGAGTAGTCATTTCAGGTATTCACAGAAAGTGTGACTGGTGAGTACAGACAAAAACAACTCCAAAAAAAAAAAAAAAATCAAAACCCCATGCATGTCCTACTTTTCTCCTACTTTTAGCTCTTTATATCCTACTTTTCTCCTACTTTTTCCTAAATTTTGCTCCTATTTTTCTCCTACTTTTTCACCATGGTCCACTTGAAAGCCTGCTGTTAATACATTATTAATATTATTTCTATAAACATTATTCTGCCAAACTTAATGAACCTATCCAAGTTGGGTCTTCTTGTGTACTTACATTATTAGCTGTATTGCTGCCAATGCGGAAATTGACATAAATGTAGAGTATCTCGGGTTTTTGTGAGCAATTATGCAAATTTTATAAGAATTACTGTATATTCTCATAACAACTTGTAGATACAAATGATTTCTGCAATATCCAGTATATATGTTTGTGGGCATGTTGCATGAAACTTTAATCAGACAAGTTTCTCTGGTAAAATGCAAACAATATGGTTTGCATAATTATTGATTTTACCATTGGAAACGAAAAGTACAATAGCCAGTGTTTCCTGTGGTAAAAGTTTTAAGCAACAGGCCATACTGTCAATTAAATCATAGTAATGTTAGTTAATTAAAGAAAAATTGATGAGCATTATATCATATGTTTTCTTTGATTCAGGTCCATTATCTGTATAGCCTGTCATTATTTGAAAACTACATCTATGCTACAAACTGGAGGAACAATGCTTCCATTATTAGAATTGATAAGTTTTATGGAACTGTGACCGAAATATCACAAGTGACGAACCGTGCTGGTGCGATTCACGTCGTCCATCCCTTGAGACAACCCATTCGTAAGTATTTTTGGTTCAGGTATTGTGTGGCTGAACAGTGGTGGTTGGCTGTGTAATCAAATGTTCTTAATACTTCAAAGAAATTAATGTTTTAAAGGCAGGGGATCTCTTTTGCATGCCTAAAAATTAACATTGTGTAAATACAATGGCATTTAGAAGAAAATGCCATCTGGGAACCTTTAGCAAACTATAGGAGCTAGAAACTCAGTTTTAGTAGAATTATAGTGACCGTTAGACTCAGGTTTGAATTTTTTTCTCGCGAGAAAACAATTCCTACCATAGAACGTACACTAAACGGCTATTGTTTTTCTTTTGCATTTTTCAAATTCTAGGCAATCACTGACCCCCAGATTTCACAGACATGCCCTTCATCAATAGCCTAAGGGTTAAAGTTAAAGACGCTATATAACACTGTGGAAGACCCGTTTAAAAAAATTGTCAAACTTTGCTATCTGACATATCTGACAGTGTTTGAATGGACAAATAAACACCCTAGAACACAGAAGTTTGGACAGTTATGCTATCACTAGTGCAATATGTGTAGATACAAATGGGCACATTAATTACTCTCAGCCGATAGGAAATTCTGCAACATAGCAGTGTATGGGGGTAACTGGAATGGTCTCTCAATGATTTTCACTTATTTAAAGCACTTAATGATCATTTTAAACTGCAATTTTTTTCAGGGCTTCATTTGTAGACCCTATCAGAGACACTGGTAGCATGGGGAATCATGTAGCTCAGATTTTTAAACATTGTTATACAATCCCTTTATTAAGGGGACTTGACCTATTAATATCATATATTCAGCCGGTCACAAAATGCACACAAGTTTACACATCAGAAAATAAAATATGCATAACACAAACAGGCAAAAAATAAGAGTGGCACCAAAATTACAAATGGGCAATGGGTCATGAAAGTAAAATTGTTCACTTTTACCTATGGACATGTGAGCTCAGAAAGATAGAAAATGTATATGGATTTCCTATTTCATGAAAACTTTGTAATAAAATTCTCGTAGATATCCAATGCAACCCTACCAGTTTTACGTGTGATTTATTAAGGCCTGATCACAACAGCAGCAACCGAGTAATAATAATAATAATATCAACAACAACAACAACAACAGCAACATTAAAAGCCACCATAGGGCGGAATCCACGCAATAGGGTTTATTCTGTCACAATAGGCAGGAGAGCGCCCTAAAAAGACTGGGGGGGGGGGGCCTAAAGGCCCCCCCCTCGACACTTTTTGCGATAATTTTAACGCGAGAAGCTATGGCCGCGATATTTCATGACTTTTTCTTTGAAGTCTTGCGCATCTTTTAAGCCCAAATTTGCGACGCACGGGTACCCGGTTACGAAATTACGCAACTTATTGGACTTGCATGTCACACCAAAAA